>JASKDV010194420.1:0-11324 GCA_032466395.1 Aegires albopunctatus
GCTCGAAGGAAGTGATTGCTAAAGATGGCGCTGACCATCGTAGTCGTAGATCCCGTACTTGATATTTAATAGAAATTTATGAAAATTTGCAGTAATGTGGTTATGAAATAATACAGCCTACCGAATTTGGGAAATTAAATCAAGAATGTTGATATCTTTGGTTTTCTGGTAGCTTCAGTGGTTATCGAGTTCATTCGAAAAAACCTCACGGGTGCACGCCCACCTTAAGGAGTTATAGCTATATATATATATATGTTTTTTCACTTTCAATATTATCATTCCTTCAATATAGATGACCGTATTCCTGTTATGTAGCCTACCACTCGCATTTTCATAGTTAATATCCCCATCTTTGTTCATCATAATCTATTATATATTTTGCTCCATGAGCCTTACAATTAAAAAATCAGTATCGAATTATAAATACTAAAGGTATCTCAATTTGATTGCATGAAAAGTATTCGTTAAGATTTGATTTTTCAGCCGAATTCTTCTATTTTCTCTATAGAAGATTCAACGTACATAGGGGTTTCTAAGGCTTCTAATTCGTGGAAAAGCTCCGGCATCGGCGAGGAGGCGAAGCATTCCTTCTATTTAGAGTTATTCGGAGATTTGGGTAGAGTGAGAGATGTCAAAAATATTACCTCTAGTAATTCAGTGCTTCAAATTATGCTACTACTTCAGTGAACTTTAGACATTCATATCACGTGATGAACAGCTTAACCACCCAACTATACATATGTCACTTTTATATGTTTTTGCTTGTGAAGATTTGCAAAAAAATCTTTTTATATATTTTTTGTATAATGTTCTTTTTGTTTTGTTGTTTTTTGTTTTTTTTTACAGAGACGGTTCAATTCCAACAAGTATGGCTATTTTTATGGAAGATGAATATGAGAACTTTATAGCCGAGGGAAGATATGTTCTCCCATCAGACTACCGAATACGCATTATCCATTCAAATCAAAGTCGCCGATGTCCTGTGAAAGGCTGTCCTGATACAAAGCTATATAGGGACATTGACTCATTCTTAGAGCATTGGTCAATATTTCATATTCCAGAGGTAGGCCTCTTAAGATATTTCAGATGTAATGTTGTTTTTTTGTGTGTGTAATTTTCTTGAGCATCCTTTATATGTGAAAAATCATATAGCACCAGTATGCTCATAAAGGATCAACAAATACTATCAGACATGCTAGAGAGAGAAATAATTTATTTTGATTTTTACGGTAATTTTCACACCTTTTCTCTCCTCATGATATCACAATTAATTATCTGTTAAATGGAGATCGTAATCTCAAATTCACTATCTGATTCTTTGGATGACTAACTTTTCGACAGCTTGGTCGCAGTGTAAATACACATAAGGGGACCATATTATTTTCTAGGATCAGATTTGGCACAGCAGGAAAAGGGAAGGGCTGATAAATGTGAGACAGAGAACATTTACTTAGGGGGAGGGGGTACATTACAATTGTTGATTTCCTTCAACGAGACAGAACAATTTTTGGTGGAGGAAGGGGGTTGATTACAACTGTCGGTTTCCTACCTATCACGGTTATTGCCTCTCCTTTGATGTAAACCCTTGTCTTTGCAATGGCACATGTTTCACTGCATTAAACCCAGTGAGCATGTGTAGGATAATGAAGGATATTTTCACTGTAAAATACTTGGTAGTTGCCAAAAAGTAGTGTCTGAGTTGGAATAAAGAATTGTTGTATCTCTTAATTTATATGGAGACCAAAGAAAGATTTATTTGTTTGTTTAACGATGTAGAATGTAGATAGATAGTGCCACAAAGGCAAAGGAAAAAAAGCAATTTAATTTTTAATTTTGTCCTTTTCTATTCTTTCAGAGAACGATGAGATTTTGCCAGAAATGTGTTGCCTATTTCGTTGATCCTGAAGAACTCCAGATGCATCTGGAAAAACAACATTGGATTGGTTCAAATGAGGCCAAATTCATGGTTTGTCAAGCAAGAGTCAAAGTTATTAGCAATCCAAGTTTCAGAGATCCAAAACCGTACTTACCTCCCATACCATAAGTTAAGATCATTTATTATTTCATATTTGATTTTTGTTTCAACTATTTGGCCACCAATTTTTTTGTATTTGGTTTTCTTTCACTTTTTGATTACTGGGTTTCCAATGTTTTGTTTATTTTTAACCATGATTCGACTTCTGGGTTTATAAATATTTTAGGGTTGTTTTTTACGTTTGAAAAACAGATGACAAGCATTATATATTTATATATTTTCATTTCACCCTAAGATGTTCTTGATTTTATAGTGTTAGTTAAGTTGAAATTACACACAAAGGAAAAAGAAGAGGGGTGGGGTGGAGTTTGTGACTGTGACACCTTTTATGGTAATCTATGGTCTCGACAGAAACTACTTTATTGACACTCGATAGTCAAAGCAGTAAGTTGTTTTTTGTTTTGTTTTTTATTCGCATTTCTCTTACATTTTTGTTATGTCGTTTTATACATTGAGCAGAAAATAAAGATTTAATTGTTGAACATATCCTCTTACAACAGTAATTGGTTTGAAATTTGTTCATTGTAGGGTAATTCAATATCATTCTTTTGTCATAATATGCTTTACTTCGCATGAGCCTCTCCCTCTCTTTAAGAGCAAGGTCTGTTGCAGACATCAGCTATCATGAGTCTCCAATCCTCTCATCTACTACTTCTAATTTCTTTGGAAATCCGACTCAAGAGTTTGGCCTAATGTACCATAAATCTTGGGCCATGACCTACAACTTAAGCAGCTCCAGCATTCAATACTGCACCTCATACGGCAACTGGCTTTATGAGAATTATAATCTTCTTGTAATTGAAATTTAATTTTGCACTGTGTTAACATGCCAACTGTTTGTTTTCATCATTCAAATATAGGCCTACTGGAAATAACTGATTTCATAACACAGATATCAGTAGGTGCCATATTTCTTCAACTCCAACATCAAAAATGAAGATTCCCATAAGATATATTTATTATGAGGACGATGACTATGATGACCACCCTGAAAAAGTACAGTTCAGCCTTCACATATCAACATCCTAGAACATTTCAAAGTCCCAATGTTTTTCTTATAATTTATAATATATTAGTAAAGAAAACCCCAAATATGTCATAGTAAATTTGACAAAAACCCTTTATAACCCTTTTATATCGACATCATATATTTGACCAAAAAAAAATTAAAAAATGACCCCCTTATATCGACATCGCGATTTAGTTGGTAAAGACAATAAGCGCAAAAAACAACATGTAGACCATGGCCGGTAAATCGATTGGTGAAAGTCCCAAATGAATACGCATTGAGCAATTATTGATGAGTTGGAAATGCGCTATATAAATGCTTTGATTATTAAATGAAAACAACCTAAGCTACCATGATTTCCTTCTCCCAGACCTGTGCGATGACACTCAATGCACCAGAGTTGTCAAATCCAATGCAAAGTCTATTTTGTCAGACCAATTAAACATAGGGTTGCCACAGAGCACTCATTTGGCCTCTTTTGGGCTTCATAGCCCTCAGTTGGCCGGCCCTCTTGGGCTTTCATGGCTCTCAATTAGCCCTCTTTAACCTCACGAATTTTTGAACAAGTCCCTCTCTCTATACCTTCTAAATTACAAATTAGTTCCATATTAATACTATTGTCACTTCTCTACAGCCATTCCATATGATATAAATAAAGTAGAGAAATGAAGCAAATTAGTGACATTATTTTTAACTTATAATGATGCTACAACTACAATGATCGGTCTTATTTCGTTAATAAGTAATTATGTCAAATATTATTCACAAACGATTGTAGTTTGTGCTAAAATTGTAGATATTGAGTTCCCCTTTTTGTAAGTAGAGGATATGCTCGCATTTATGTCTTTTGTAACATGTAACTGGGCATTTATCAGGAAAGTTCTACCCATAAAGAGTAAAATGCGACACTTGCATATTTTTAGAAATGGCATAAAGTTTTTGCATAATTTTCATTGAATACAGAAATGATGAATAAAACTTCATGACAGTTTTGTTTGTTTTTTAATCCTTTTGATTAATGGACCAGAGACTGGGTGTGGCATTATTCAAATTCAAACTTTGAAACTTTCCATGAACGGTCTGGAACACGAGGATTGGAGATCTACAAGCATAATAAATTATCAGTTTCAGAGTGAAGTCGCTGCCGTCCACCTCCACCGTCTTCTGTCATTGGCCATTGTCAGGAGGTCCTCCTCCAAGCTTATCACTGTCGATTCCATATAATCTTACTCTTACCAGGCCTTACATTGTCTGCCCCGTCGCCTTCCTCCTCCTAAAGTACCCGGTCTTGGCACGGGTATAGTGTCTAATTACAAGGCCGAACCACATGAACATACATTGTCCAGCGGTATAGCCAGAATGATGGCTTGTGGACCAACATACCGCGGCGTGCTGGTACAGAGACTCGGTCCTTGTCCTACTCAGTCTGAGTCACAAAGTTAGGCCTACTGCTTATATAAATTCGAACCAGTTCCCTGCTCATTTCATAGATTGGGTGATTAGTAATGCCGTGTGTTCACCAAGACAGAACCGACACATAAGTTTTTTAAAGGTAAGTTTTGGTCGGGTCGTTTCAGTGAAGTGTGTCCGCCGAACTCGAAAACGCCCCGAAGAACACACGTAAGATATATATCTATATACATATATATATATATACACACACACATATATATATACATGTATATATACTATACGGTATGTATATTATATATATATATATAAACAGGAAGAAAGAGAGTGACAGATAGATAGGTCGCTAGCTGATGGATAGATAGGTAGAAAGAAAGAGAAAAGATATAAATAGAGGAATGAGAGAGTGACATAGATGGATAGATAGGTATGTAGAAAGGGAAGAGAGAGGGAGAAAGATGATAACATAGGAGGAATGAGATATTCACACACTCACACACACACACAGAGGTGAAGGGAGAGAAAAAAAATTGTGAGAGGAAGAGAGGGAAAGGAACAAAGAAATAAACAGAGATAAAAATATTGTTTGGAATATTGTTTTCATGGTTAATTACTGCTTCAGTTTCATTTGTTATGTTTTACCCATGTTTTGATAATTTATTAAAACATGGGTAAAACATAACAAATGAAACTGAAGCAATGTACCTCGACAAGACAAGACAAAACATTGAAAATGGCGCCAAACCGGTAGGGTGAGGATAGACTTGTAATAATGTATTACTTGTAATTTATACGAAGTGTTTAAAAAATATCTTTTTTGTAAATAGATAAAAAACGCAGATATAGTAGCCCAAATGCGCGTAGACTGCTAATTATGGGGTGCTGATTACGAATTTGACATATACGGTTTTTTTTTTTCTTATATAGTGCTCAAAAGATTAAAAAATATATTGTTATTGTTATTAATGTTATGGCTGATGCAATCCCCTATGAGTCATCCGACTAACCGACAAGAGAAGCGCACGCCATATTGCAACAGACAAGATCGTTTTGAATCCAAGTCAGTTGGTTTTCGTGGACACGGCTACATGGAATTGTAGATACATTTCGTGTATGAAATTTACGGTTTTCTATTTTCTACAAAATGCTGTGGCTACGGTTACAGCAGCCGTAACTTTAATTTTAATTTATTTGTTACGGCACCCACGTCACTGATGCCGTAGGCCACATTCAGCTGACTCAGCTGACTGCCATAGACTTGATGATAGTTACGGAAGAAGGCGTAAGAAGATGAAGTAGGGGAAATGGGGGGGGGGGGGGATAAGAAGAATATCACTCAGCAGAAATAATGTTATTGATATGACCAAGAGGTGATGAAAAGAAAGACTTTCTTCCTCTTCCACTTCCATCATCACCACCACCATCATTATCATTATTGTTATTATTATTTTATTACACCTTTTCCCCATCAAATCCGCAAATACAGCATTCAAATTCGACATAGTGATAGTGCATTCAAATTCAACAAAAGGGTAAAATTAGTTACTGGTATTTTTCTCCATATTGTGTTTGTATTGTTAGTGTGTTAACCTGTATAATGCAATCTAGATATATATAGATCTATAATATTAACACTTTTAACTATATTTTTATCCATTAATTGAATATTCTTTTAGATCTGTTCTTTATTCATTATTTACTTGTTCTGTATTTAGTGTCTGAATATTTTGGACCCCCACCCTTATAATAATAATAATACATGTAGCCCCTAAAGGCACAGCGACCCGACATGACGTATGGCTAGATTCTTGAGTAAAAGTATGATCCTCGTCCCTGCTCCTAAAGTGACAGAGGACGGATCAATTTCCTGGTTGTTTATTCACATGATTGTAACTTTCTGAATATTAATTCCAATACGTAATAGTTAATTTACGTGACTTATTCAAGCAGTTCATATCATTAAAAAGCCACAAATACAATTATTGTGGGATTACTGAAATATTGGGCGTTCACTGAGGTTGCGATAAGACTAGAAATGACCTACTTCTAACGATTATAACCAGAACCCCCATCTGTGTGACTCCTTGCTCCGATTCTGATGTAAGCGTCGGCCTATATAGATCTAGATCTAGATATTATATAAGACTCTAGAACTCTTTTATCTCTAGAACTGACAACATGATAATTAATATTTTTATAATATGTTAATTTTGAGGCCCACTAGATCTAGATTCTAGATGTAGATCTATATGACTTTACTTTCAATCTTTTGAATTTGAATGCACCATGTCGAATTTGATCGGGAAAAGGTGTATTTATATTTTTTTTACACATCAACACCAGTTTACTCCTCACCATCATTAGGCTACTACTACTCCTCCCTCTTATTATTGCCTCATCGGATAGCAACATCTTTGACCTCATTTTGATAATCGTTTTCCATCTCTTTACCACATTTTCATCATTATCATCATCTTATTCCATTTCGTTACCTGATACCCTTTCTTCATGATACTACGAATCACTAGATCTAGATCTAGTTTAGTCCTAAAACTAAAAGGCCTACATTTGAGTGCTAGGCCTATTTTAAACAACGAACAGGTTCGTTCGACGATACGGCTCTTGAACTTTGAAATTGAAAAGATGAGACCGATCATCAACAGTGATCTATCTATGCCATTGCCATCTCTACCCACTATTATTTCTAGCTGCGTTTGCCATCACAACTACATATTGTATAGTATCTACAAAGTGACCACCGTGTTAAGACACAGTCGAACAGACTGCCTACTACAGCAACAGACTCGGAACTCTATAATAATACACGTAATGATGTTTACTAGGCTTCGGCGAGTGCTCCCTATACTTGGCTATGGCTAGGCCCATAGGTTCAATTTAATGTTCTTATATGGAAGCAATTAATTGGCAAGAATCCAGGTTTTCTACTCCCTAAAATAGAAGTTTAAAAAAATAAAAAAAACCGCACAATTATATAAATAACAAAGAAAAAGAAGATAATAATTGACGTGTCGGGTACCCGGGTAATTGAAAGGGTAACAAATTTCTAATTGGATCCCAGGCCTAATGTTTACGACATTACGGCATGCCATCAGCTGATTGTGTGAAACGTCTTCAATCACGTGGATGCTGTAACATTAAAATGAAAATTTAAGTATCGGCTGCAGTAACCATAGCTGACAGTCGGCCGGTTTTTGGTCGGTTAGATTCCACTTTGGTGGACGCACGGGGTAAGACGAAAGACGTAGCCTAGATCTAGACCTTGGACCCTAACAGTCTCTAGACATTGCACCTATGGTTTCTCAATTCACCCCTCATTCTACTTCATACTTTTACTACCGGATACATGCACTACTACTGATAATACATATTATATTATGTAATGGATAGTATATATCCGATAATCCTAATTGCTCTGCATTTGATTAGAACTGTGGCAGCGTTTGGGAGGCGCTACAAACCACAATCCGACGTCCCCTTTGATCTTAGTTAGCTTCCTTCCATTTTGTTGTATCTGGTTCTTAATCTTATTTCAAACAGTTGATTCTGCTGCGGTAAAAGTAAATGTAAATAAAAAAAGATTCCATGACCTTGGCTACTCGAGTTGATGCATCGAATCCTGTGAACATTCATGGTCATATACCATGCAATGCAATAGCTTTTAAATTCAAAAGATTAGATCTAGATCTAGAAGATCTATTTGGTCACGAGCCTAGCGTGGCAACTCAGCTTAATGAATGATACACAGCATTAATTGTACAACGCCATACGTGAAGTTATTGATACTAATGATAGAAAGAATATAAACAGAGATCTTAATTATATCGAAGATGATAGAATGCATACAATTTTGTGCTATTCATGAAATAGCTTAATGGACGTTACAATTTAACAATTGTAAAACGCCACAACGTGATTATTAGTATTATAAAGAATTTAATTAGAACCATGATATCGAAGATAAGAAACTACATACATTTTTGTGCCATTCGTGATCATTCAAACAGCTGTGACTTATTATTTTAAGGGAGAGCGACGAGACAACGGATTATGAAAAAACCCATTTCTCTATTTCTTGTCCGGCAAAAGATAAAATGAATTGTCAGATTTTAAGGCCTGTCACTATCGCTTAGGGAAAAGTAGGCAAATTCTTTAGTTTATAGCGTCCAAAGGGTCAATAATTTACTATTAATGTAGACAGGTAGGCCTGGCACCAAATAGACCTAGTGCCGTCCCTGAATAAAGTAAATATAAATATCTCGTAAGCTTACATTACTTACATATATATATATAATATTTCTAGCTGTTTGTTTGTTTTTAAAATTATTATTATTAGTTATTAATATTTGGAAGGAAGTGGAAGTAGAAAATATAATCAATAATCTCAATAAAAATAAAAGCAAGAGAGAATAAATTGCGATGGTATTGGCACATCAAAAGGAGAGAGGAGATATGTGTAGGAGTAGGAGGGTTTTGTGGAAATGGCGATGGGTGGGGAAAAGGAAAGGACGTCGGGCAAGATTGATTATAAGACAGAATCAGGAGTGACATTGGGGAATTAGAGAGGAGGACGACGCAGCGAACCGTAAATCACGGAGAAGCATCAATAACCATGCAGGTTGCGGAACAGGCTGAAAGAAGAAGAAGATTTACATATTATATATTGTATTTTTTTTGCGTACGGTAGCTTTAAACAATCTCATTTATGAGGATGCTGAAAATGAAAACTTCAGAAAAATCAATGCATAAATGAATAATAAACAAACGAGTAAAAATCAACTTTATAAAGGAAGTCAAACAAAATCGAATTTGCCTACTCAAAGTCAAGCCGAGGACAAAAATTCGCTTGACACAACGTTATTTTGGTCTTTTTCTATTCGGCGTTGCATATTATCTGGAAAGTCAATAAAATTGCCATTTTTTAAAACTTAAAAACCTAAAAGTTTCTAAAATAATTTTGTCCTTTTCAAACTCTTTGTAGGCTATTCTCCCTCAAATCGATTAGAAATTTATCTTATAGGAGGCCTATTTTATTTACGTAGGATTTTGTGTTAAAACTCAATGATTTTATGTATTACTGTAATATGCTATTTTATACCAACTTCATGTAGCTGAAATTTCAACAACAAAAAAAACAACAACTTAATGAGATAACAGAAGCAGAAGATCATATCGTTGGTTATACATATGTACAGGAGGAGCTTGAATGTAGGCCTTGGTCCTAGAAATTGAGTGAAACCCAATCCTTGTTGGGTTTTTTAATATCTAGATCTAGATCTAGATCTAGCTAATTCAATATAAAAACTTAGAACATTTTTCTTTTAATTATGATAGGTGTATTATTGTGTGGTCGCTTGGCAGACTAGCTTACGTATTATTAATTATAATGTTATCATTAGCCTACATTGTATATATGTAATACCACGCCAAAGGTCCCTGGTTCAAACCCGTGCAGGTGTGAATTTGAAATCCAAAAATTTTTCGGGTTTCCTTCTGCCCCCTTATCCTTAAGCTGCTAGGATAATATAGAGTGCCAAGTCCTATCGGAGACGGACTATGATAACGGAGGTCCCATGTGTATATGTAGTATACGCATGTAAAAGAACCCTTGGCAGTCTAGGATAACCCTGATATCCTCAAAGTAGTGGACATGGGTAAAATTCAATACAACATACAACAACAACCGTACTACCAGAGTATGCCTAGTAGATCCATATATGGCCAGCTTTTAAAAAATTAGATCTATTAAATGGGCGAACAACAGCTGTAGGCCTACCCTATTTAAAGCAGCATGGAAGATGACTCTGCAGTGGTTATGATAATAATAAACTTGTTAATAGCAACACTCAATAAAAACTTTTTTTTTTTTTCATTGCATTGTACTAAGACTAAGAATAAGAATCTATTGTGTGGGTTACGGAGTGGAGATTGGTATGACTATGACTCTCCCATTAACCAAAGGGTCCCTAGAGCCAAGAGAAAGAGATAGTGCTGATGATAGGGCACGTGTGTGTGTGTGTGTGTGTGTGAGAGAGAGAGAGAGAGGGGTGCTGACGATAGGGCACGTGTGTGTGTGTGTGTGTGTGTGTGAGAGAGAGAGAGAGAGAGAGAGAGAGAGAGATGAAACTGCAAGTTTGCGTGGCTTTGATATGACCTTGACCTAATTTTGATGACTGGCCAAGAGAATTAAGGAGAAACCAAAAAGATCTGCAGCGGAAATTTTTCCTTTGATATGAGTTGTATTGGAAGGATTGAACCTTATTTTAAGTTCAACCTCACCCCAACATCTATTACATGTACATAGTTAGAAATACTCGTACCTTTTGGGAAAAATAAAGAATGTTTATTTTGATGATGATGAAGAAGGGTGGGGAGGGGTGGGGGCTTGAGGGGAAGAGGAAGAGAAAGAGAAGAAGAATAAACATTTCACCTTACATCCATGAATACAAAAAAGCATTACTGTTTGAATTAATGGACTCCATTGACGACCACCTACACTGTTTATTATAGTATAGCTACAATAAAAAGTAATTATTACCTTCAATTGGATAATGTTATACAAAAGTATGTCATTGTATTGTTATTGTAGTTGTCACAACACATATCATCGTTCTTCTTCTTTGGCTTCTTCTTCTTCTCCTCCTCCTCCTCCTTCTTTTTATTATTATTATCATTATTATTATTATTATTATTATTGTTCTTATTACATATATTATTATTATTATTATTATTATTATTATCATTATTATTATTATTATTACATGTATTATTATTATACCCCGTGTGGTTCCCGGGGGTAAAGAATAGGGCCAACGCTTCTCCATGTGCGGGTCGTAAGAGGCGACCAGGGAA
>JASKDV010194431.1:0-11324 GCA_032466395.1 Aegires albopunctatus
TGGTATATCATCTTCTGTCTCCTTTTGGTCATCTTTGCTTGAAAAGTGAAAAGAATATAGTTTTTGGTTTTCTTTTGATAATATGACATTAATAATTCTTTAATTGTAGTAAAATAGGATGGAACAATGTATTATAAATAGTTTTTGGTTTTCTTTTGATAATGTGAATAATTCATTATTTGAGTAGAATAGGATGGAACAATGTAGACTTTGTAGACTATAAAGAAATCAAAATTTACGAAAAGTAATCTCTTACGTACATATATCTACATATCTTTGGTATCTGTCTAAAAATGTGTTTCTTGCGTCATGTTGATCGAAATCACCCGATTTGCGATGATACTGAATGTGGAGATACATGTTTGAAATAATAAAGAGACATAGTTAGCACTGAACATAACGACTAGATCTCTCCATTCCTTTCCAATACTATAATGATAATGTCAAGGATGCAATGTCACTCTTATTCGTGAAAACCATGACTACGAAACAGAACAATATCTTATACCGCATACATTAAGCGAATTACCAATAAATTTTTGTTTGTCTTTCATATCAATCATGATTGAATTGTAGCTATTGTTTCGGTCATGATGTAAGTAATTGATTTCAAGTTATTATCGATAATCAATATTATACGAAATTTCGTTCGAAGTAAAAATCCTGCTATTTTCGTTTTTGTTAATATGGACTACAGCAGTTTACTCTCTTACATAGTATCGCTTGCGACTTAATTACCATTTACGAGCGGAACCTACTTACCACGATAAGCGCTGTCTTGTCACTTATACGCACGTGCTTTCTACAAAGATTACGATACCAAACATCTGAGTACTCTAACACATCCTCGAGTATTGATAGCTGGCCCACGTAAAGACAAAAAGAAAAGCACAAAAGATACAGTGGGTGGTGAGCACTAAACTGCTTATTAATCGGCTCACTGTGACAAATGTAACAAAGCTCTCTGTCGTCTAAGGTTGATGCGTCATGTGAGTACACATCTTTTTCAACGTTAGACGTTTGTGTCCATTGTATGGGAGTCGTCAGAATTTAAAAGGTAGGAAAATATCGTATTGTATTAGAGATGACTTTATCTCTAACAATTTGCGTTAATCTTTACATTATTTCTGATATCTGGCTTCGTCCGTATTATTATTTTTTTTTTTTGTAAGCAAGAAAGTTACTTTCCTGTCAATGTGACATTATTGGATTATATTATTATGCCGGTTATCGGTTATCTTTTAATTATTGTGTTCTTATTTTGTCTTCAGTCATCATCGTCAGTTTATCAGGAAGCATGAGGTCACTGATGACAGACAAACGTTTGTAGAATAATTATAAAAAGAAATCGTCGATACTCAAATTAAATACGGCGCCTTAGATGATTCAGCTTATTATAATATATGCATTCCTAACAAAAGTCAACGCCTGCTTCTTTGAAATATTACATTCTTATGTGATCAATGAAGAAATAATATTAAAAACCAAATTCTCTTGAGGAACGATTGCATGAAATTCTGAAGATATTGGGAAACCATTAAGGTTACCGTGTTTGCGTAATGAAATTGATCTTTGTAAATGGTATACTTTTGATTATAATTCATTAATCAAAGCACACATCATGAATTACGAAAAATTTCGTTGTTGTTTTTTTCTTGTTTAACAATATTTTAAATACTTATTCGCAGAACTTATAACGCATTCTCAAAATCGGATTGAGGAAAGTGTTAACTCTTGAAATCTGTTAATTAAAGTAATGAGTGAGGCAGCATACCAAAACATTTACTTGCGTGGTGCAAAAAAGAATTCACATTTCCCCAGGTATAGATCTATAGATCAATTATGAAAGTGAGAACTTTAACAAACTTTTAGCAAAAAGAAAAGAACAATTGCGTGGATTTCCATAACCTTGTTACGAACAAAGGAAATGAAATCTAAAATTGCTAAAATTTTACGTAAGAAAAAGCTCGTATATTTGCAATGAGCACCATTTTTCATGACATCTTTCAAACAGAATGAGGGGCAAAATAGTAAAAATGGAATTACCAAATAATGTCTTTCTGTGTCAAAGTGAATGGGAGGGGCATGGGTATGAACGAGGTTTATATTTGCTTTATTCTAGTGATAAATGCGCGTTTATCGACTCCAGCTGTTGGTCAGATGTGTACATGTAGCTAGATCGAACTGAGTTCCCGATAATCTAGTACATAATTATATTGTGTCGTATTCTCGTATTCTTGTTATTTGTTGTTGTTGTTGTTATTGCTGCTGTTGTTTAGGATTAAGGGGATCTAGGGGAATGGAGATACTTTTGACAATCTTACATCATGTCTTTCTGATATTTTTTAGTACATGCACCTCTATGCTGCAGCTCAAAATTGTAAATAATACGTCCAAAATTGAATCCGTGACCTAACACATTAGTGTCTAAAGATTTCATACTTTCATTTATTGATAGCGAACCTTAAACAACTATCATCAAAAGTATCATCATCATCATCATCATCATCATCTATCCATCCATTAAGTTATGGAGTTCATCGAAACACCAGCTGCCGTTGACCTCTATCACATGATTCATGACTTCCGCTTTCTATAATGCCTTCCGTTTTCTTAATTGGCCTTTCACTGTCTTCTCTATTGTCATAACGGGTGTAAAGGTCAACTGGCACTACCGAACCATTTTGTTCTCTATGGTCAATGATACTCTCCTCCGTCATCTTGATAGTGAATCCTTTATGTTTCATAGTGGGTCATCCGATTGAATTACTATGGTATATCATCTTCTGTCTCCTTTTGGTCATCTTTGCTTGAAAAGTGAAAAGAATATAGTTTTTGGTTTTCTTTTGTTAATGTGACATTAATAATTATTTATTCTTTATTTGTAGTAGAATAGGATGGAACAATGTATTATAAATAGATTATGGTTTTCCTTTGATAATAGGATATTAGTAATTCATTAATTGTAGTAGAATAGGATGGAACAGTAGTATTACAAATCGTTTTTGGTTTTCTTTTGATAATGTAAATAATTCATTATTTATTTTGTAGTAGAATAGGTTGGAACAATGTATTAGAAATAGATTATGGTTTTCCTTTGATAATATGATATTAGTAATTCATTATTTGTAGTAGAATAGGATGGGACAATGTATTAGAAATATATTATGGTTTTCTTTTGATAATAGGATATTAGTAATTCATTATTTGTAGTAGAATAGGTTGGGACAATGTATTAGAAATAGATTATGGTTTTCTTTCGATAATATGATATTAATAATTCATTATTTGTAGTAGAATAGGATGGAACAGTAGTATTAGAAATAGATTTGGTTTTCTTTGAATAATATGATATTAGTAATTCATTATTTGTAGTAGAATAGGATGGAACAGTAGTATTAGAAATGACGATAAAATTATATTGTAATATATCGCCATTGTCATTTTTGTCATTGATGTTACTGTTATTGATTCCATAAATGTGAAAGATAGAACCTCTCTAAGTTACACTCTGATGTCTCGGATGATTATAACTATACAAAATGCATTTCCAAATATGCTAACTTGCCCTGGTCGGCCATCTATTTTGTCTGACAGTGACAGCCTTAATCGGCTCGTGAGTATAAGAGCCTAAGGCTCAAAGGCATCCGTGAGTGACAGCTTATAGTCGACAGACCTCGTTGAACGTGGTGGTTGGTGGTTGGAAAAAAAACGTCGTTTTCCATGACCCGCTATAAATAGTTAGCATAGTTGTTCTTTTGCGCCTCTTCTTCGCGAATTGCCGTGGTGTTATTATTGTTCTGTTGTTGTTTTTTTTGTTGTTTTTTTTGTTGTTTTTTTCTGTCTTTTTTTTTCGCTGTTTATTTTATTTTTTTATTTTTTTTCTGTCTGTGCTGTAATTGCTAACGGTGCTCTTCTTCATATTATTATAATTATTGTTATCATCCTCTTAAGTTGTCTATTATTCTCCTTAAAATTTTGATTTGTATTTGTTTTTGTTGTTTTGTTGTTTTTGTTTTTGTGGAATGTTACTGAATGGAACGTAAGGCTGCAGCGTAAAATGGTTTCGTTTTTGGGAAGTTTTGATGGGTTCATTTTTTTTTTAAATTTCGCTTTTCATGACATCTCTAAGCTTATCACACTGAGTTGATGATATACATATAATATATATATATATAGAATAGACCATAATATATATAAGATTATCCTTTCAAAACTAGTGCTCATTTCTGACATCTCTGACATGCCGAGACGTCTGGCTCCAAAAATCGCGTGCTGGTTAAAGTCTTATCAGATGCGATGAAATTTCAGATTTATCACACTGATGTAAAAGTGAATTTAGTTGAAAAAATGGTGGAAGAATTTGAGCAAGTGCGAGGCATTTGGCTGTTGTTCATGGAATCGTAGTTATGTTTTTGAACCTTTACACAACAGTACCAATGGTCAAAAGGACAACTATTAGTATGCCTCAATTATAGTCCCATGTAGCGAATGCATAACAACAATTCCTTTTATACGGGAAATTCATATTGTGCGTTTAAGCGTTTTATTTTATGAGATCTATATTTATGTATGAAACTGTAGCTGCTGGCGTCATAGAATACTCTTCCCACGCCGCTGTCTAGTAATCCAGCATTTCAACGACATCAGTATTATGAATTGATGCGCCCAAGTTCCTTCGGTGTTGTAGTGTCAATGTAGATCTAGTTATGTTAAAATGTTGAAGAACCATTGTAAGAAATAAGGAAGGAGAAAAAGGCATCTGAAATATTTAGTAACACATCCATAATTTTAAACATGCGTATTAATATATTATGTCCACTAAATAACTTGTGTTTAGTTGTTGCAGCGTATCTTTCTCCTTCTCTATTCCAGTATTAATATTAGCTATCTCTCCAACTCTTCCTTGTTTTTGTATATTCTAAAACTCTGTTTTCTATTCTCATTATCATTCTTATTGTTCTGGTCCAATTTTACGACTCACTGTTTCTGCTATGTCAAAGAATAAATAAAGGGGAAGAGGTCTTTAAAGATATGAGAAGTGAAAACAACTAAATATTCTTTTACGAAGTATCAAATGTGTGGTTTACAATGAACTTGTTCTCGAGACATGAAATATTAATGATTTATTATTGTACACTAATTTACTAACCCCAGTTTAGTTTAATGTTTTAGATTTTAGAGCTGTATGTAACATAACACAATTTTCTTTTAAACGAGGATAAAACACGTTTATTTGAATTTGAATATGACTTGCAGCATTTCCAGACGATTTATATCGATATTCACATCGTTTAACCACCTTGATCTAATAGAATCAATTTTAAGTCAAACTTTGCATGTTTTCCTTCGTACACAATACAGCGTTATTCTGTATTTCTTTGTCACTGGTTATAATTTTGCCATAATTATTATTAAATTATCTTGTGTCTTCATATTTCTATTGTTAAAGCTTTTATTTCAACGTGTTGAAATTGTGATTATACGCCGTGTGGCATCGTGATCTAGTGGTAGACATTCGGGATGGTGATCGAGAGGTCCCAGGTTCGAATCCCGGTTGGGTACGATGTTGAGTTCTTTGGGAAGACTCTTTACATGTATTTCCTCACCGTTCTCAGGTGTAAAAGGGGTATCTGGCTCTAGGTAGTGGAAGAGCTTTTCAGTATGCTAGAGTTAAGCGCCTTTCATCAGGTAGCACTCCTGTATGCCCCCCGGGGGCTTGAGAAGGATTTTGGATTGCAATGGCCTGCCAGGGAAACTCTATAAACCGCTATGAGCACATTTAGTGTGGGAACGCGCTATATAAGAACGCTCTTAAGTTCCTAATTTTGATTACTTTACAGATTGCTGAAAGTGATTTATGTTAAACATTATGCAGATTTGTATTACTAAATTGTCCTTTCTATTTGCTCAATTATTATCCCCTTTTCTCTAATTCTTCTGGCTTTCAGGCAACAACAAAAAATATTTAAAAAATAATAGAAATAAAGCTCTGTAGTTGAAAAGACGGAAGTTTAAAACAAGGCGATTTTCTACTGCAAGTTTCGCACATTAATTGTTTGCAATTACGAGGCGAAATGAAAAGGTTTCACCGATACTCAATCGGGAGTGGTTCATATATGATGTTACTGTGTTGGAAAAGAAGTTATGGTCTATTTAACAATTCATTATTCGGTGAATCGCAACACGTTTTGCATAATAAAATTATTTGATGTGTAATGAGAGTCTTAACTCTTTTTATTTGGATTAATTAATGATTAAAAATACGAAACTAAAACTGTGTCCAGCTCTGTGCGAAAAGCTTGTTTACAGTTTCCAAGCGTTTATTGACGGTTTCTTGCTCGGTTTTTCACTCGACTTTCGTTTTGAAAACACCACGATGACGCGACGCATATAGATCTAGATCTAACAGCTTTACGAAGCTTTTGCTGAGATCAATATGGGGATTAAAAATTTTCACTTATAATTTATTTTAAATGCAATATTCAAAAACTTTGTTCAATTTTCTTCAATAAGTCCAAATTTCATTGAGATACGATCATAAATAAAAAAAGTTATTAGCATTGAAAAAGAATCAGGTAAGCTGTTTCCCTGTGGCAGCCCTAGGATGGGCACATTGTTTATTGGGGCAGTTATAGGATAAAAAGAGTTAACCACTATGCCACTGACTACCCAAAGTTAGACACCGGAAAAGGTTAATCGTTCAAAATTGTATCTTTTGGATATTCTCACAGGTATCCATCAAAATATTACAAGTATTTAGAGGGCAATAATAATCATTGACATGATAATTTTAATAAACTTAAGAGTCAGAAATAATATGACTTCATAGAAAATGACTGCAATACGATTAACTTTTCTTCGCTCTACACCGTATTTAACACTGTTCCTAGAAAGCATTAAGGTAGTTACAGAAAGCCTATTAATGTCTCCTTTTTTGGATCCTGGCGTGTTTTTTTAAAAACAAATTTTGACATCATGTGTTTTGATATAAAGTTGCGATTGTCTATATTACAGAAATGCTGTGTTGTTTTCTCTCCTTGCTCAATTCATTTTGCCCTAGATCTTATTAGAACACCATCCATAATGTTTTACCTTAAATTTTCTAATTCTTCCTTTTTAGTCCTTAACTCTTCTTCCTTTTCAGAAATACAAGTATTATGTAACTTTTGAATGTCTTTTTCTAGTAGTTTAATTGTCCCTGTGTTTTCCCGCTTAATTTTTTGGAACAGCAGATGGATTCTTCTCTAAATTTTTAGTAAGAGCATTTCAAAAAATAATTGATCATTTAGTTTAGGTTGAAATGCAGAGTCATCAATTTCGTAACTTATCTTTGGGTTGTAATGTGTAGCGGCATAAATCCTAACGTTAGTCGTCTTGAAAGAACAACATAATGGTTAATTTTGATTGCAATACTATTTGGTCCATGGTTGCTTATCAATACAACATAAATAAGGTTAACCAATGAGCAGCCAATGACCAATAGTTATCGATACTAACTGATTAAATTGTCATGATCTAAAATTAAAAGCAGTGATTGCTTATCTTCGCCTATTTCAATCTGTATTGATAAAACACATGAAAATTACATACAATGTATTTATGGAAAGCTTTATGATATCTGGATCAGACTGTAGATTATGAGTTGAAAAAGTAAAAGAAAAAAGAAAAGTAGAAGTCATTCTTATAGCACTCATATCCATAGCGTAGCAGTGCTCACCGCGCTTTATGATAGTTATTTATACTTTCCTGACCCACAGCAACACCGAATACAAAAGACACTAATATAATATGCTATTTGGACAGAGACAACGCTGTCTTAACGGACAGCCTCTTTCACACATGAGTCGAGTGAGGTAAGCAAGACAAAATGTCTTGACTAAGGTCGCATCCCCAATAACCAGCTGTTATATTTTGCGCCAAACGGGATTCGATCCCGCCATTTAACCCAGCCGACCGCTGTGGGTGATGAGTGCTGCTTGTGTAGGCCTATGCTCATGTTTGAACTGTCTTACCAGTAAGCCACTGACGCTCATTTTGATGATGAAAACCGAAATTCCCATAACTACATCATATTCTGTTGCATCGATTCTTATCATTTTGCTCCTCTGGAATTTTCAACATCGGTTTTCTCTCAATGAATAATAAATTATGAGATCACTGTTTCTTAATAGCAAATTCTCCCATTCTATGAACATCACATGTTTACAGTTTTATTTAGAAAACCATTAATTTCATTACCCAACTCCTATATTACTCTCTTCCCGCTGTATATCAAAATGCTAAGATTTGGTAGCCAGGCTGACTGGTTATTTTGAAACAGGGACGGGCGTAACAAACTTGAAAAATATTTAAATTTTCAAGATAATGTGTGCATGCATTTGCGTACAGGACTTATTAATCATTAACCTGGTTGATGTTACAATAGAACGACAAAATAATCAAGGCGATGACTCAGATATAGATCTAGCTCTGCAGCATTTCCAAAACCCGTTACTTTCTGTGGTACTGGTTACTCTCTTAACAGGCATCAGCTGATGACAACTCAAAGAGGCGACGTTAAAGTCGATAAAATCCGTATTCAGACCTTTTCTAGTTGACATTCACTTAATAGAATCGGGTTGCCTGAGTAAGGAAGAATGTGCCATGGACCAAACAAGTTACAATGGGCGTATTTTGTTCTTTTAAACAGACGAATCCAAGTAGGACCTTTATATCACTGTCTAGTCTATGTAGGGGGCTAATTTTTACCTTTGGGAAAATAACCACTTTGTGTGACTTGATTGATTGATTTGGGTTGTTTTTTTACGTCCCTTTTTAAATAGCTGAACAGGGTACGTCGAGCCTCTCCTAGCCGACCGAGAACCGATCGTTTAGCTAATCTCGAGACTCTCCGTTTATCTGTTGTAATGCTGCTCCTTTTCTTCATTTATCTGTTGTTTATGGATTCATTTTCTGGTGTTATGGTTTTTGCTTTCTTCGGGTATCTGTTATGGATTCATTTATATGTTGTTATGGATTTCCCTTCTTCAATTAATCTGTTGTTGTTATGGGTCCATTTCTCTGTTGTTATGGGTTTATTTCTCAGTTGTTATGGATTCGTTTTTATGTTGTTATGGATTCCTTCCTCTGTGTTGTTGTGTATTCATTTCTCTGTTGTTATGGATTCATTTCTCTGTTGTTATGGATTCATATCACTGTTGTTGTGGATTCATTTCTCTGTTGTTATGGATTCATTTCTCTGTTGTTATGGATTCGTTTCTCTGTTGTTATTGATTCGTTACTCTGTTGTTATGGTTTCATTTCTTTGTCGTTATTGCTCCATTAATCCGTTGTTCTGGCTTCATTTATCTGTTGACAATGCTCCATTTTTCTGTTGTTATCTATTTATTTATCTGTTGTTATGGATTCATTTCTCATTTGTGTGACTCCGATGCAATCGAGTTGTATGGAAAGGAAAAGAGAGGGTGTAGACGTTAAGTTAGAGTGAATTAATAAAGAAAAGATACCGGTAGCAATGGTTATGCTAATGAAATCGAGTTGGATTCGCTCAAGTGATGTGCTAGCCTAAAAATCATATTCATATCATTGGCATTACTATAAATCTTAATGTTTTAAACCCTCTTCGCATAAAGGCAACGATATGGAAACATAATAAGGTGAAATCAGTGACAAGTTGAATATTTTGGATTATTTCCCTTGAAGAGTACTTCTTGTGAAGCTATTCATACAGGTACCCCCGGTTTGGGCGAACTCCGTACATTTTGCAATCTGCTTTTGGCGAAAGTAACCTGTCAGCGAACCTAAGGTTGTGAAAACCTTATAGATAAATTAAGATCACCATCATTTCCCTCTGCGTTAGACTAGGCATGGGACTAGCGCACACATACATTTTTACCAAGGAAATACTCTATGGGAGAAACTATAGATGCGGCCGCATCTATTTTGGCACACTGACCAGAAAAATTGCGTGTCTCCTTTTTAGATAAGAAATTATACAAATATAGGTCTATTCACTTTGAATTATATAAAATTGTGTACTCTTTTGTTTGAATTTGTTCTATTATTTTAGATAAAAGGACAGTTGAAAAGAGGAGAAAAATAAATTATAAGAACAGCATTTTATTATGTGAGATCTGGTGACGGTTATTTTATAAAGAATGCTTTTGAAATGTTCCTGTATAACTCGTGACTATACAATGTATTGCATGTATTGTTTAAAAGACAACTCACTGGAGAATCGATGTCGTCTTAAATTGAGAGATTATGGTTACAAACATGCTTCATGTATATAACAAGAAACAATTCGCCCAGAAAGGGCATTCGGTCCGATTACTTTATTCGCTCAAAAACAGTTGTTCGCACAAAACGGGTGCACCGATTAATTTGGCAACATACCGTAAATCAAGGGTTTTTTTTAAGGAAACTGACAGAAACATCCACATCTGTGCAGGGTTGCTTTGGCAACAAACCAAATAGGGAAAAAATGATTTTTTTTTTTTTTCAAAGTAATGGAAAATGAAGTTAAAAAACTTGATTTTAAGGCCAAATTTTACGTTGGAAAAAGATAAAAATGAAGAAATCTTCTCCAGAAGTCAACCAAGTAGAGCATAATTCATGCGATATAAGGTTAAGTCTGACGAAGGAAAAGCATAATAAGTATTCATGAACGAATGGACGGACAGCTAAAAATTATGAGTCATGATGAGTAGTTCCTACCAAGGGCGCTCACTCTACTGTGATTCCGTCGACCCATAATTCTAAGGAAAGATGGCGACACCCTGTGGAGTTCATGTCGACGTTTTATCCTGTTTTTATCTCTGATTTGATTTCTAAGATAAAACGAAACAATTTGCTCACCACAATAAATGTCTACCACAATTTTATATCTTTCAAACGGGAATACGTTTAGTCACTTTAAAATTTGATACAAGACCCATTAAAGTTAACATTTGACTTCGACATGGTAAGTGAAGAAGCTGTTTTTTTCTCTCTTCAGTAGGCCTCTATACATTAGATACACCATCCCTAGATCTAGATTCTCTAGATCTAGAATCTAGATCTAGAATCTAGATAGATCTAGATCTAGATCTCATATTAGATGATCTTGAAGATATATAGATCTAGATAGATTCGTGGGTTTTAAACTTGTATGCCTCAAATGTGGCTGGATCTAGCTAGACTTTTTGGCATAATCCTGCTTTAGCACCGATAGATGGTATCGAATATAATTAATTATAATATGATAATTTTATGTACGACGATACCAAACTCCCCAGCTCACGACGATACATCACTCAGAGTCAGCCATGGTCTTCCCAGCT
>JASKDV010194442.1:0-11323 GCA_032466395.1 Aegires albopunctatus
GAGAGAGAGAGAGAGAGAGAGAGAGAGAGAGAGAGAGAGAGAGAGAGTAAAATCTAATTAGTGCATGACAAATAAATAATACAACTGTCAATAATAGCCACAAATTAGGATAGACATAATATTCCTTGGCATCCAAAGTAAATTCAATCTCGACTGCAATCTTAATTTTTGTATGATATTGCATCCTGCCTCTCCTCAAAATTCCCAAGTCACTTCGCAACCCACAAAGTACTGATGGCCTCGGGGTTGGGGGGTCCTATAGAAGTTTAATAAAAAGTGGGGTGGGTTGGAGTAGATGAAGCACCACTTGACGAGCATACCACATATCTGCTGTATTTCACGACATGCTCTATAAGTTAAATAAAGCAATAACACAGTGTGGATCTTAAACAACGGAAGCGGATACCGAGAAAACATGACCCCTCTTGAAAAGGACTTCCGCATTCATTTCCTCATAATAGGCGCCGCGCGTATTAAGCATTTCTCTAGTTCAATGATGAAGATAGAAGAAATAAAAGTACACTTATGAATACATTATTGTACTAAAAACAACGAAAAGAGACCAACGAGCCGAAATGGGTGTGGGGATATCATGGGTTAATGAATACATCTTTGTGACGAATCAGCTACCAACAACAGTTGAATAGTATGGGAGCGTCAACGTTTCAATAGGTTTCCAAGAAAACGAAGATCCATAAAGATTATATACAACTATATCCACCAAACGCAAAGACAGACAGTTGGAGAGAGAGAGAGAGAGAGAGAGAGAGAGAGAGAGAGAGAGAGAGAGAGAGAGAGAGAGAGAGAGAGAGCATCCCAATCAAAATGTAACAAAGCAAAGATACAAATACAATACAGCTCATTTATGTTATGAAATGAATTCATGTCATAGTAAGATATACAGGTTATAAAATGGAAGAATATCAAACATATTTTATAAAAGTATATAAAACACATCCAAAGAAGCTTTTAAAAATTATGAAAAAATAAAAAAAAGTAGGATCTTCTGTCTAAACTTGTCTAATCATGTCAACTGATTTTTATAATAATATTTAAGATTTTACAACAAGTAAACCAGAGTAAATCATAAACTTTGATATCAAATTAATATCATTACTAAACCGGGATTCAAAATTAACTTCAGGTTTACATTCTTATCTTTGTGTGAATCAATACACCGGAGTAAAGACACCACCAACAACAAAAATTCAGATATACTTAGTCTGCAATCAAAATAAAAACCTTTCTTTCTTTTAAAAACAAAAAAAATAAATAACTCACTGAGATGGCAATTGCTTTAAAAACTCAAAATAGGATTATCTCTCATTTGTTGGTTTATTTTTTCAGTAAGGAAATAAAGAATAACAACAATGGGTCTGAATATAAGGCTCAGTTTCCTCCTGAAAGACAATTACAATATTTTCACTATTTGTGTATTATAAATGTATTAATAAGTTTTAACAAAACCTTTTATTGAGTTGCACTGAGTTATTTTTGTTGATTATGTTTTCTATTCATTTAAAATCTAAATCATTTTATTGTTTTGCACAAATTCCCATCAATAATCAAATCTTACTTCAAGACAAAGATGGAAGCAAATATGAGAAGCAACTTATATAACACATTGAAAATAATATTTATAAACCAACAGGATTATAAAACGGAAAATAATTTGTCTACATTTTGTTTTAATGTTCACTTTCTTATATGATACATATTTACAATCATCTAAAACAGCAACTTTATACAAAAGATTTTCTTTTTTCAACAAATAAAGTAAGGAAGCTTTATTTAATCATGATGCATTTAAACAATAAAGCAAAGAAACAAAGAAATAAGAATAACTAGTTATCTAATTTATCATAATCATAATGAGTCGAAAGACTAAAGAGTATGATTCAAAATTAATGAGCCTACAAAAATTCAGGATAATCCTAAGAGAAAGAAAAAATTCAATAAGGGCTATCGCAGCAGTGGTGGGAATATAGTGACAACATAGTAATCCTAAAGAGAAAGTCTTGAAAAATAACTATCACAAGTAAGCCAAGAATCTGTACAATGTACTTTAAAATGATACCAATTTTATGAAAATATATGAAATACTTGAAAAACTAAGTTTTGAGAAAATGGCGATCAAAGATTAAGATGGAAAGCCGTTTTCCCTATTTCGAGAACAAATGGATAAACAGATACATGTACTAGGTAACTGTTGATTCTATTTACCTATTTGCATTTACTTGTGTATCATACACTTAGTACATGTACAAATGTATGTGACTTGTTTCTTCGAATTGGAACATATGTGGCATTTATGGGTTTTGAGTTAAGAGTATCACAAGAAAGCCTAAAAAATTTATGAAGATCAGACTTTACATTACAAATATATGACAAGTATAATAAGGATAGGTCGGAAAACCAAGTTTTGAGAAAATGGTGATCAAAGATGGAAGGACATTTTCACTAGTTTCAAGGATAAATAGATTCTAGGTAACGGTTGATTCTATAGACCGATTTGCATTAAATTGTGTATAAACACTTAGTACATGATAATATCTAACTTATTATTGAAAATCAACACTATATCTTTTACATAGGCTATGCTACATCATTTTACATTAGGCAAGACAAAGCATTCTTTTTGTTTGACAGAGGCAATTTTCCGTTTCAACAACACGGTGGATCGAAACATAACTTATATGAAATCAAAGGTCTATTCAAGACCTATCTAAATATGTATCGTGCAATAGTTTTATTATAACACAGTAAAGAGTCACCCTTTCTGAACGACCACATCCTGTACTGTCAAACTGTGGCAATTTAAATTTATCAATCTTATCTCATTCTTGTCAATCTTTTGACCAGATGGTCTTTGACTTTGAATAGGGCATGTAATTGGTTGATAAGTAAAGGGGAAGGGCTTGCCTTTTTATTGATACCCATGCAGTTTAGCTAGGTAATTGACTTACAATTTGTTTCTAAAGTTGTCAAAAATTCCAATTTTTGTAATTGAATCTGATTAAACAGGGTACCAAAAAATCCTTAATTTATCATTAAACATGTTTATTTCAACCATGACATTTGTTTTTATGAAAAAAAAAGATTGAATTTTTTTTAAACGACCTTAATCAATTTGATGGAATCACTGTTCTTCTCACTTTAAACAGCTATAACAAAAAATTGCCTGTGCGACATATGTTCCACTTTGAAGAAACAGATCATAAATACTCAATGATAGTTTAATGTCTGTCAATGTCAACATAGATTGGTTTGTTTTGTTTTTTTAAATAATGTTATAATACAAGGCTTGCAAGACACCAAGCTTTTAGCAAAAGTTTGCAACTACATGTACTTAATTTCTGGACCCAAACCATACAAGTACTCTAGTCTAAAATAGCCAGCCTCCACCTATATATAGGCTTTTGGTTAGGACCAAAAGTAAAAGATAACACAAATCTTTACATCTAAAAAGTTATTATGACAAAACAATTGCATGTTAGAGCAGAAAACACATAGAATTAAAATATATACATGTAACAGTAAATGCATTTTGGTAATTCCAGAATAAATATTATTTTCATCTGCATTCTGCCTCTGAGCCTACAACTACGTTCTCACAAATATGTAAAGGATCCTTATTCTTAACATGTCGTATACTTCATATGGCATTGGAGCTAATATTAAATAAAACTAATAAATTTGCTTTTTCGAAATAGCATAATTTTAATGTTTCTCACATGAGAGATAACAAATTTGGATTCGCTTTATATAAATTAGAGGCAAATTAAGATTCATGATAGATTTTGATTAGGTGAGAAATGAGATATAATTAAACAAAACACATCATGAAAATCAAGAAGTGATAATAGGATACGAGAAATCTTACTAGTACAAAGAGCAAAAATAGAAGCATAAACAATACAAAACAAAACTAAAACCTTATTAGAGAAGACATGTGGTCTTTTTACTTTGACCTGAAATACTCTTCACAAAGTGAATGTACCAGAAAAAATTATAATAATTATAATATATTTATATAGCAACCCTTCCTAGCTAACTTAGCAAGAATCATTGGGTAATGCTCTTAAATAGGAATGACATTATAAGTTGATGTCAGAAGCCACTGTAATGTGGTTTTTAACACTTTCATCAAGATTATTGAGAAAGAGTTCCATGATATACTGAGGCAAACAGTAATATAATATAACTCTGATAACATCACCAGCCTTTCCAAACAATGGAATATGTCAACTTTAATTTAATTATCAAATACTATTTGTTGCTCTTACAAATCAAATGACAAACGCTAACATGCTTTCTTTGGTAATGAAGTTACAACAAGTTGTCATGGATATCAGCTTAACGTTAGATAGATATGAAGAAAATCTGGATGGAGAGAAAACTTACCACGATATATTAAGAGCATTTCCAATAAAATTTATTCAAATACATGTATGCAAAGACTGACACTCCATTGCAAGGATTCTACCCCATGGGTCAAAGAAATGTAAAAATTCTTCTCTCACATTATAACCCAAAAGTTATTATTATTGTTCTTTTTTCCTAACATAATAGGTGAATTAATAAGAGCTGACAAAAATGAGCTGGATTCTCATTGAAAAAGTGAAAGATAACAATAAATCAAGTATGCAATAGCTTTTACTTTTAAGGAAAGCATCTTTAATGTAGCCCATCAGCTTAAATCTCAAGCTCAAAAGCTTTATTAACACTCAGTCATAGGGTTGCCATTTCATGTCTTAAGCCCAAAGTGAGGGGTGACTATTCAAATAGGGTCCAACTAAGGGTTGTTATGTAATAAAGTTATCATCATAAAGTCACTAAATTTCCTCACTCCCCTATTTCAATCATATGTAAAAAGCTCAAAGAGGGAAGGCATTTACAATTTGAAGAAGAAAAAAATTTAATTCAGAGGCCAGAGAGGGCCAGCTGAGAACTATAACAAGCAAAAGAGGATCAACTGAGGGTTGTATGGACCTAAAGAGGTATAACTGAGGGCTGTGTGGTAACCGTATCAGTCATCAGTGCTATAGTAATCTTAACAGTGATGAAATATAAATATCATACAAACCTCGTCAAATCATTGCACAGACTAGAACACACTTCTAAAAAAAACTGATTTTCTCTCATATAAACCTCCATAAAACAACTTTCTTTTTTTTATTAAATTTTGCAGTAAAATGACCACATAAAGTTGATAATTTCTTTTAAAAAAATCAAAAACAAACTGGAGCTTAATCCCTAAACCTTATTTGTCACCTCAATTAAACAAAAATCATTATGGGTTATAGAGAAATGAGAATACTTGAAGTGCAATAAACGAGTAAAATCGTTTCTTTTGTAAATTGGAATTATGTAATTCCAATGTAATTCCGGCATAACTGGGTGTAGCAGCAAATGATAAATAATAAGGTTTATTTCAAAGGAAAATAGATAATAATCATGAAATGGAAACAGCATCGACTTTTATAGTGCCTCTTTTATCCTCTTTGCCTTGTGACACAATCATTGAAACCTCAAATAAATGACACTAGGCCAGTGTGAAGATCAATGAAGTTGAATCAACCAACTAGAAAGTTCACAAAACACAACAGGAACAATAAGTACCTTGATACTTGTATATATTTCTTCAATCTTGAGAAGAATTGTTGAACTCTCTCTGTCATGCATTATTTTGTAAAGAACACAACACTTTGATGAGACGTACAGAGAACTTTAAACAATGAACATTAACCAGTCATTTACATCTTAAATTATAAAATGCACATCATCTCTTTGTATTGGGAAAAGATGTCAGATCTTAGTTGCCTAAAGCAATTTGAAAATGTACAGAAGTAAGTATGGCACAATCCACGATGTAGGTCTGGAATATCAACCTGTTGTAATGCCAGTAAAATGAGCACATAGGCAGGGGTGAGTTTTGCTGGGAAAATGTCCAATACAGAGGGTTACAAATTGCCTGTACAAATCAAGACTCATCCGTGAAATAAAAAAACTAAAATGTGGATCAGAACAAATGATAAAGAATGTACCATCCATTTGAAGCAATCTAAATCATAGAAATGAATTCATAAAGTTGTGAAGAATTGACACAAATTCCATACCCATCGTGGAGAATCAAATATTTGCAGTAGATATAATGTATAATAATTATACATTTTCCATAATCAATAATGTGCTAAGGGAAAATTAAGTGGACATTTTCTAAAGAGCCATCCTTAACCAAGGCAAGATTGTCCCTATCCCAGGTTGCTCTACTGACAAAAATTCAAAGTTCCCTTTGAGATCAAGAAAATTAAGTAAGGGATCAAAAATAATGCCCTATTAACTTTTTGGCGTGGCACATCATGAGAGAAAATAAGACAGAAAGCTGCTTGGATATTTTATCTTTCCTTTCTATGAGCTTTCTAAATTTGCCCTCCTTTCTTCTTCCTGATTCTCAGCATCTCTGATTATTTCTTGACAGGTTTTCTCTATTTCTGACAAATTATCAACATCGTCATAGGTATTCTGAGAGATATCTGGATCCATTCTTTGATTGGAATTTTCACTCGGTCCATCCGTCTTGTTCTGATTTAAATGAGTCCTATCCTGAGCTGACATTTCTAATCCTGAATTTGATTCATGAACATTTGAGGATCCAGAGAGACTGTCTGAGGATGACCTAAGGAAGCTGTCTTGCAAAGATGTGGAAGAGGATTCCTTCTGTTCTTCTGCTAAAGACAAGTCTTGGTTATTGAGATCAGCAGAGTTACCTCTAAATAAACCAATGCTCTCTATTGTTTTATCTTGAATTTCAGATTCATCCTTGGCTTCGGAATTAAATGAATTTACTAATTCCTCTGCAAAATTATTGCTTTTGGAAGTGTTCTCAATAAGCTTTTCTTGAAACTCATTATTTTTTTCTTGGTTATAACGTCCTAGAGAACCTTGAATATCCACCAATGACTTAGACTTGTGCAAATCATCACTAACAAAAACTTGGGTCAGCTCTTTGGTCTCCTGAATTACTTCTGATGTCATTACTCGTTGAGACATAGAAACATCTTGTGTTACATCCTTAAATTTAGAGTAAGGTGGAGATGAAGAGGAACTAGAACATGAATTGCCTGAAATTCCTTTCTTGGTTGATGATTCATATGATTCCGGAACATGATCTTTGCTGGATTCACACATCTTAGGAGATGCATTAATTAAAGACTCTGATTCTCTAACAGAGAAATCACTCTCCATTTCTTGGTGTGATCCAAAATTTGCGCTATCAGAATTTTTATTATCATCTTCCTTGAATTTCTGATATATCTTGAGTTTATTTTTATCAACATCTTCAATATCTATGCTTTGATATGATTGTAAACCAGTATTAACAGAATCTATGACAATACTGTCCTCTTTCATCATTTGTTCTGTCTGTAATTCAGTCTGATTAGAATGCATATCATTGCCATCTTGTTTTATTTTTTCTTCTGATTGTAAATTAGTCTGATTAGAATGCATATCCTTGTCATCATATTTTACTTTTTCTTCTGATTGCAAATCAGTCTGATTAGAATGCAAATCCTTGTCATCTTTTTTTACTTCTTCTTCCAAATGTAGATCAGTCTGATTAGAATGCATATCCTTGTCATCTTTTGTAACTTTTTCTTCTGCTTGTAAATCAGTCTGATTAGAAGCCAAAGAAGTGTTCCAATTGTTCTCCATAGTCTGTTCTGATTGTGTAACACTCTCCCTAATATCCATAACATCATTGTCCTTCTCCATTTGCTCATTTGACAGCAAATCATTCTTGTCAGAATCTATACAACCAGTTTCTTTTTTCCCATTTCCTTTGGCTAGTAAAACAGTTTCATTGGAAGTCAAAGTGTTATATCTGTCTGATTTCCTTTGGTTTGCTTGCACATCAATTTTATTAGAATGCATTTCAACATCTTCTTCGCCCTTTTTCATCATACTAGAATCTTTAGCATCGTCTTCCTCCAATTTCTCTTTGGATGTGACATCCTCCTTGAGAGGATCAATGTTAAGGAAATGTTTATTATCATAATCCATACTCTCATTGTCGTCCTTAATTCTTTCTTCAGATGCTAAATTACAATCCTTATTATCATCATTCTCAACAAGCTGTTTTAACGGTGAATCCAGTTTATCAGAAGTCATACAATTATGGTCAATCTCTTGATTTGGAGATGATTTTGCATCAGTCTTTACAGAATTTGTATTGCCTTCCTCTATTTTGCTTTCATCAGTAACAACATTATTCTTATCATCTGTGGTTTCATCTGACTTTGAGTCAATCCTATCTGAATTTACAACATCACAATCTTTATTTTGGTCTGAAGGTAAATCATTGGTATGTACATCATTTTTAGGACTGTGCTTGCTTTGCTCACTGCTTTCTTGCTTTTTGGATGTTTCGTCTTCATCTGACTTTTCAGGAATTGTATGGTCTTCTCCCTCTGAATCTGACATTTTAGAAATGGACACTGTCCAACCATCAATGTCAACGCCATCCACAATTTCATCCTTGTCTTCAGTGTCCTGTCCATCTCTTGGCTTTGCTTCAAGTTTATCACTTCCATCCTTTTTTTCATTTTTTGCTTTGTCTTGTGTCAACCTCTTTTCCTCAGCTATATCATCGTCATCCACATCTATAACGATTGCCTGCTTTGGTGGGTGCAAATTCTGAGTCTGTTTTTGAGATAGACTGCGGACCTTCTCTTCTAAAGATACTCTCTTTATTACACCTCTTGCCCTTGAGGGTGGCCTTCCACGGCCTCTGTGCCTCCCTCTAGTCCCTCTTTGGACTGATGATGAAAATATTTGGCTAGGTTGTGGTTGGTTATAGTTAGTCCCGCCAAAAGCTCTCTGTTGGTTTCTCTCATAAGATACACTTGAAGGCATTGCATCCACATTTGCCAGAAAAGCTGCTGGAGAAGTGAGCATTTCTTCAACTCTTTTCCGTGCCTCTTCCCTCAAATCCTCCATATTACCAGCCACATTTCGTACTTTGCCCAAATCAGAAGTTGTCACATATTCTTTGGAACTTTTATGTTGCTGGTTTCTTTTGGTCACTGGTCTATGCTGTTCTACCCTGGACCCTTGAGGGTGACCACGTTGATCTTTATATGAAGATGAAGGAGGTTGAAGACTATGAACATTTGTGATTTGAAAAGTGCTGCTGCCAAAACGGCCAAAGTTTGAGTGTTTGGTGTCCGCAGGAGGAGTCATCCACTGGCGTTTGGAAGGAGGAGGGCTGCCTTTCCTTGGTGACTTTTTCAATTTTTGTTTATCATCCCTTGGGGCATACTTCACTGATTTTCTCCCACCTTCCTTGCCATCCTGAGACAACCTTTCTTGCCGCTGTTTTAGTCGTTCTCCACGGGTGGCCTTACCACTCACAGGCATGATTTCTAGTTCCCCATTAATCAAATTAGCAATTTCATCCTCTTCATATACATTATATGAAGGCCTAGGTTGCAATGAAGGAGTATGAGTAATTCTGCTATGAATTTGATTGGAAAATTCATGTGGTGCTCTTCCCCCCATAGTATGGGACCCAGAAGGCATCCCTCCTCTGGATTGCCAGTTCGACATTTTATTTCTCTTATCTTGAAAACTTTGAGTTGAAGTTCTGCCAAGCATATGGGGATTGACCTGCGCTCTGACATTTTCCAGTACAGGCATACCTCTTCCTCTTTGTGAAAAGTTATTGAAAGGCCTCAGGGGTTGTCCAACTGGACGTGGAAAGGAAGGAGCTGGATTGTAAGTGTTAAAGGAAGCCCCTCTTCCCCCTCTTCCTCTGGATAGTCTTGATGTGGCTCCCCGAGCCCGCTTTGGTGGTGGTTGTCTTATATCTGAAGTATCAGGAGCCACAGCAAATCCCATGTCACGTAAACTTTGGAGGTACTTTTCAACCTCTGGATCATAACCGGGCTGTGGCAATGATTTTCGTTTTGGGACCCTTCGCTTTTTTACCTCTGGAAGTATTTCATATTTGTCAGGTGCCCTTCGTATTCGCTTTTTTGGCAATTCTTCCTTGACATGATCATTTTCTTCTGGATTCTCTTGTTTAACATCCTTTTCTTTTTCTTTTAGTTCAGTTTTTGTTTCCATCTCAGGCTTAGACTCTGTTTCAGTTTTAGATTCCATTGGTGACTTTTCAGATTCATCAATGGGCTTGTCTATTACTGGTGATTCGGGTTGTGAAGAAGGCTCTTCTGATTTTTGCAGCGGTGGAAGATTTTTCTGATTTATGTCAAGTACTGGTGACAAGCATTGCTTTTCTTGTGGTTGCTGTTTCACAACCTGTTGCTCCTCATCACTAGCTTCCATAGGCTGTTCTTGCTGAGGTTCATTTTCTGTGGTTTCTTGGATGTTTTCATTCTCAGCAGCCTTTTTGCAAAGAGAAAATATGAAGAAAAAAAAAGTTGATTGAGCACTTCGAAAACTTAGAATCACAAATTGAAATAGTTTCAGATACTCTCAGAGAAATATAGATATATTACAAATTAAAGTATGGGATAGTTTTATATCAATGCTGAAAACTTTATGATTAGTCGAGTTAACTCTTTCGAGAACCCCAAGGGATGTCCATGGTTGAACCCAAGCATTTTCAGCTTTTCTTTCTATCAAACTTTTACCATTTCCCTCAATGTTCAAATAATCATTCCAAAGACTATAAGTGGAAAGAGAATTCAGTAGTCTTGCTCAACATCCAGGAGTGGCTAAGTGGGATACTCGACTTATACACATGATGAGTTCATTGCTTGCACCAAGTGGTGCTTGGCAATGTTGATAATACTCGTATCTGGTATTATAGAGTCTTAGGAACAAATTAAGTCTTACTATTTGTAAGCTTTTTTGCATCAATTACTGAAATTTGATAAATGATTATTCATTTTCAATCTGAATCAGGTCTACATTTAAATACATGTATAGGGGAGGACTAATCACAAGTATTTTTATAGAAAATATTCAAACCTCCCAGTTGAAGAGGAGAACAAAAAACAACAAAATTCAAAACAAAAACAAAAACAGCAAAAACAATACATAATTGCATTAATAATTGGTAGAAGCAACAAGAACAACAATTTGACTTCTAAACAATAGCATAATATTCATCATTGTCAGAAAGACAGAAAGACTACTAATCCTCAATCATTACAATAGAATCTAATTTGTGAACAAGGAATGAATAATGAGTCAGCAATATCAACTGTTTAAAATTTAAACAATAGAAGAAGAAGAAGAAGAAGAAGAAGAAGAAGAAGAAGAAGAAGAAGAAGAAGAAGAAGAAGAAGAAGAAGAA
>JASKDV010194453.1:0-11320 GCA_032466395.1 Aegires albopunctatus
ATTGAAAAAAATATATAAGTGTATGTGTGTAAATGTGTGTGTGTGTGTGTGTGTGTGTGTGTGTGTGTGTGTGTGTGTGTGTGAGAGTGAGATAGAGAAAGAAAGAGAAAGAGAGTGAGAGAGAGAGAGAGGAAGAGAGATTGATGGAGAGAGGGTTGAGAGAGAAGGGAAGAGGGATGGAGGGAGAGAGGAAGGGAAAGGGAGAGAAAGCAACTGACTATTCTTCAATCTTCCAAAATGTCAAGGTCGAAAGAGGCTGATGCTGGAAGACGAAAACTACAGCCAGCCACTGATGGAACCCTCTCATGGTGTCATTAGGTGGATACTGTGACAGATTTTGCCTATTGGTTTTCTCCTAGAAGCAGTACATCCGAAACCAGTAGGCAATTCACTTGGAAGGTCAAAGTTGAAGGTGAAAGGAAGCTTGAGATAAGCCAGCAACTTGTTCCACTATTAATATTAATAGCCAATGGATAGTAGTACAACAACAGATTTCTAAACTTTGACTGACAAAGCCAGCAGTAAGATGGAAATGAAAACTAACTAATTCTGTGAAATAAAGGAGAGCAATTAATATTAATTAAAAAAATTTGTATAAAGGATTCCTATACCCCCACTCCCACCCAACTTTATCTAGCAGCATCAATAGATGCCATATGACAAGATATGAAGCCCGATGACATAGAATATATCAACTTTACAAAGGGTACACTTTATGTGATGATGGTGGTAGAAATATGCCCCTTTCCTTTACATTAAATTTACAATGAAAGCTGTGAAGAGTAAAAAACACCCCCAAAACAAAAATACATTGACCCTAAAACCTTTACAATTATCACTTGAATACCCCAACCTCAAATCTACCACCTAGTCTAACTATGATAATTTCCACCACTCTATAACACCATCTTTGTTTGATGCGTTGACTCTATAACACCATCTTTGTTTGATGCGTTGACTCTATAACACCATCTTTGTTTGATGCGTTGATGGACTTATCTACTGCAAAACCTTTTCAAAGGGAATTTCTTTTCGTTATATTGTACCATTACTAATTGACATCAATATAATATACTATTACATTAATTATACATCATCATAATATATAGAGAGATAGATAAAATGAATGATCATGTAATGATGATATTGGAAATATTGCACAAAACCACTGACAGTGATCCAAGATAATTGTCTTCAAGGTGTCTTCAAGATGATAAAAAAAAGGTTGACTCGTTTAGGATGAATATGAGAAAAAGTCAAAGGTAGAAACACTTAGATAGCATGCTCTTCCCTCACAGTCTTTAAAATACACAAGAGACACATTACTATACCACCAGACATATTCAAATTTAAAAACCTTCTTAAGACTGAGATAACAAAAAGTAACAGAGATGTAGGGCCTAACCAAAATTTTTTTGATACTAACAATACTAACATAACATTATACTTGAAAATATACAATCCTGCCTAAATCAATACAGTATTAATTTTTTTCATTTCAAAATAATTGTGCAAAGGTTTCTTCTGGTCATTCAGCTTTCTCCTTTTATTACTGGTTGTGTTCTCTTTATTAATCATAATGATTTATCAAACCAGTTTGTCCTTTTGGTGAGAGGCTTCAAGTTAGTACTTAAAAATATACTAAAGCTACTTGAGGGGAAAAAGTAAAATTCATACTAATCAGTAATACATCCAACCAAATTATCCAAATTAAACAAATATATTTTAAAAAAAGCAAACAAAAACAACAAAACTCATCCCCTCTAAGAGAAAAGACAATTTTTTTTTAAAGCCCTTTCTGCAAACCATCCCACTATACTTCATCTCTATTGCAATCTTCTCATCTTCACTATCACAACAGACCCCTGTGTCTCATTACTGACTTTTCAACATATCATACAAGAAAATTTTACTTTTTTCATTTTTTTAATAAAAAGGTGAGATGATGAATACCAAGTGATTAAAAATGATGCATGATGAAACTTTTGTCAATGGCTTTGTCAGAAATAACTAAGATAAGGAACCGAGAGCTTAAATTAACAACATCACAAAAAGCTTCGAAGATTATGGTACGGCTCTTGAAACATGATGGAATTATAATTACACATAAATATTCATACGAATAGTTGAAAGCAATGGGCACTAACTAAGATAAGATAAGGTTGCAAGGAAAAATACCTAATATACAATATAATAGTAAAAAGCCTCACAGAAGACAAGCCTTGCCTCACATGGCTAAAAGCTTTTTTGGAATGATGTCAATGTCATGAGGAAATCCTCTTTTCTTTTTTTTTCTCAAGGGAAACGAATAAAATGCAAGGCGAGGGACTGAAATCCATTCTTACATTCATGTCAAGATCTTTTGATATATGGCGCAATGAGTGAGGTATTAAAGTAAATGGAACATTTCACTCAGTGATATATGTATATTGAAAAATGTCATATTTATTAATAAACTGATAACCTACAAATGGCTAATACAAAATAATATTTAATACTAGTAAGACAATGAGTTGAGGAAATGTTTTAACTTTGAAAGGATTGTTTTACAGATCCTAGAAGTTGACTAGGAAATTTATGCTGAATCAAAACAATGAAGAAACAATAAACATTTGACATCTATTCATTACAAACAAAACATTCAATAGTCAAGAACGTTCCACCCCCATTAAGTAAGTCTATTTTTATTATGCTTTTACATCAAATGAACTCTAAAGGAGACAAACATAGTTTTTGCACAATCAATGCACAAATTTGGAAGTTTACAATAAAGATAAATGATACACTATATTTGTCTTCTTTAAAAAGAAATGGTTTTAAAATGCCACAATTCAAAATAAAGATATGACTCTTAAAACAGAGTTATCTAAATTTGAGATGTGGTGACATTCACATGTATAGGTGAAAAAAAATTTTTAATTACTAGACACAGCACACATTTTCAGGACATTCATAGAAAGTGGTTCATTGTTGCTTGATTTGAAATCTTGACAATCTCAGAACCCCCTGAGACAGGTAACCAAACCCTTTTATTTCAAGCTTTCCAAAGTTTTCTATCATAATACTGTGGTTTTCCCAACTTTGAATCCTGCCTTTGAAGATGCTACCAGCCTGGTCTTGCTAAAATCAACATGACACAGTGACTTAAGCTGCTCTTCAAATCGGGTTTTTGGTCTTTCTAAATGCATCATATTGATGATAAATTTATTTATCCTTAATTAAAAAAATGCTACAACACAAAAATTTCAGAGACCAATACTGATGAATACACCAGTTAGACAATAATTATATAACTTATTCAATCCTATGAACGAGTATACTTGGTTTCGACGACCATAGCATTCAGCCCTAAGACCATACATAGCGTTCAGCCCTAAGACCGAGTATACTTAGTTTTGTGTATGCAACGCATTGTACGGCTCAAAAGCGGTAGTTTCTGAGCACCTGATTGGCTGCCAGAGGCAGAGCTGAATGAGTTTAAAACAAACAAAAAAAACCTACCCCAAACCACAAAACAAAATTCATACAACAGAATCTTCCATTATTGGTAATAATATCATAAAATATTGAATCATTAAGCTTTTCAATGCGAAAAAGAATTGGATCTTTACTTTGGATGAGATCACCTGTAATATCAATGGGACCATGATAATATTAAATTATCCAAATAAAGATAAATGAGTAAACTTAAAGAGGAAGAAAGGAACCTTATTTTGAAAGACAGCACAGGGATGCATTAAACACACAGAATCATCTCCCACCTACTGCCACATAATCATTGTTAAACTGGATCATGCTCTCAACAATGTGACTTAGAACCAATTCCTACTATTATGCAATGAAGACAGTAAGAGCACAGCTTTATTTGCCTTATTAACTTAAAGGGGACTTTATTCCTACTATCATACTTTTAAGTAGAGCGAATGTCCAATAGAAAAAAAATATTTTTACAAGACATTTGGTTACAGGTTACATACAACACAATGAAGTAATAATAGTAGTAATAATAATAATTATAATTATCATAGTAACAACAAATATTCCCCCCAATCATTAAATCTTCCCCCTGCCTAAAACACTTCTCCCTTAAGCCAAAAATCTACTATAATATTGCATTGTCACCATTTGAAAATACACTGATAGAGAACACATTGATAAATTATTAATTGATTGTCTAAAGTTACTCAATCTATCATAAAATGTGCTTGCATACTTCCCTTAACAGAAGAATGAAAGTGGAAGATGGAATAAGCGATGAATGGAAATAACTAATAAGACATATAGGTAACACATTTCACTCCCCTCACCATGGCGAGTATTGTAGGACTACTCCTCAAGCAATAGCAAAACATGAATATTCACATGGGGTAAAAAAAACAAAAAAAACAACACAAAAAAACACAGCGTAAGTGTTTTATAAAAGTGATCACAGACCATTTAGTACATAGTACCCGTACACCTGGTGTGTACATCTGAATTGAAATACATAACAGGTAGGAAGGACCTTAATAGTCTGTATTTCCCTATGTTATAATGATATCTTCATATTCTTTCTATAAATGTAAACACTAATTTATTTTCCTCTAAATACATATTTTATCTCAATGAAAGTCTCTCCTTATGTTTAAGTTCAACAATTCATTATTTTCATATCCCAAAGGTCATTTTAATATACTATTGATATAACTCCGAGAGGGGGCAGATATAGACACTTTATGATATTTGTTTTCCTCAATTCATTAAATACTTTAAATGAAAGACTAAAAACATATATACAGCAGCCAAGGTCCATTTTACCCCTGATTGACATTTAAATACATTAAACATTCATTAAAAGAACAACAAAAAAGGATAAGTGACAGAAAAATCAGAAAAAAAGCCATAAAGAATAGAGAGAGACAAAATTCATAGATTTGGTTTGTGCACTTTCAAGGGGGATATTGTTGAAACATTATTTCAAATATATTTATATGCTCTTTACAAAACTTCTCAAAATAGTAAGTAAGCCTGTCTCCCATATATCCCTAGCAAAAAGATACAAAATATTACAATATTTACATTAATAATTTCATTGTACTCGTAAGAATTCAATACAAAATACAAAAAGTTCATCTTCTGGAGAAAATAAAAATAGAAGAGGAAAACAATTTGTGGTAAAAATTTCCTTTAAAATTTTTTTTTCTCTTCCCGAAAAGTGGAATAATATCTGCAAGAGAATGGGACAAGAAATCTCTACTTCTTCCTTTTCTTTTCTTTTTTATCTCTTTTACTTTGAGTAAAGTTTTCAAATTTGATAATGAGTTTTAATTTATTTTTTAAAAATAAAAATCATCAAAATTATGTCTGCCTTCAACAAGTGGTTTGAAAAAATGCAGTTGTCATATATTCATAAATGTAGAACAGGGGTGCTCAACCTTTATTGACACAGGATCTACATTTACATTTCCCAGCCTTTGGAGATCTATCAGCTAGCGTTGCCAGGTAAATTTTTGCAGTCCCGCCACATGTTTTATTTCAACCCGCCACATTCACAAGGACTAAAGAAGAAAAAACTAACACAAACCAGCTAAATCCAAGAAAAACGACCCATCAAAATACAAAGACAAATAGAAAAAATAAACTTTGCCTATAGATTGACCAGCAATTCATAAACAACTGGTTGAGCACCAGTGATGTAGGGTATAGTCTAGTTTTTGCAACACAGCCTTTGACTTAAATCCCCTCTTGTCTTATCTACCTGTACATGTATTGCTAACCTTTCTCTTCTGCTGTCAATTGCAGATCTTATCACTATCTATTCACTTTTAAATATATGAATCTTTAAAACAAAAAGCCATTCTTCAAAATTCAAAATATTGTGAGACATATAATAACCTTATTGAGAATTTTAAAAACTACAAACTCATAGTGAAGAACTAATCTTGCTCACTTTCCCCTTGACTACAACGGTCAATCTAATATGTATTGTGTATAACTCAAGCTTAAAATAAAGTGTGGCAAGTACCTTCCCAATAGTACGTAAGAAAGGACAAGATAAAACATTTTGATCTGAATAGCAGCTTACAAATTGGATAAGATCAGAGACAAAAAAAAAGCTTGATTTATTTCAAAGTTAATCAAACAAAAATTTCACAATGATAAATGTTGACAAATTGATTCTAATCTAATAAAAATCTCTTTATTTCTTCATCTTGCTTCAATTATTAAAATAACAAATATAAAAACAAAGCAAATCTTTCATATAAACATGGAGAAAACATAAATTATAAATGCGATAATCAAAGAAGTGAAAAAAGAATCTGTTTCCAGACTCTGGAAATGCACAATAACTTTGACTAGAACATGTGAAGGTATATTTATTCCTTTTAATTATAACGATTTTATTGAAAAGCATCCAGTGGAGGTACAGAATCACATGCACTGAATTAAATCAGAAACATTGAGTATCTTCTTTGTAGGAATGAGGCAAAGAAATTGATCCTCTATACAGAAAGTCTATATGAAATATTCTATGCAGAAATTTACCAATCCGACTGAGAAAAGTAAGTTCATGAGATACCTCCCTGACAAAGTACAATAAAATATAATGTACCTACTACAACGCATGACAATCTTTACAGAATGCAAATTTATAAATACAAAAACATCATTGATTCCCCTTCCATGTGGTAAAAAGAAAAGGAAAAGCCATGATGAATTACTAACATCAAAGATGAGGGGTGAGAATAGGAGAAAAGAGCAGAAAAAGAACAGGAGGTTTTGTGGAGAAATATCTGCAGTTGTTTGTACAAAGCAAAATTGACAATATATTTTATGGCATGAGCAGACTTAAGATGGGACGACAAAAAAAAAATTAAAAAGACAAGAAATGTGGCAACACCTGAAGCGGTTAACAGCATGAAATGAAAAGGACAATAATAGTTTGGCGTACACAAATTCAATAATTTATTGCACTTTACATAATGAGGTTATTTTGATTTTTCATTTACATACCCTGATATGAATTATGACAGTTAGTGAATATCACAGTTAAAAAAAAAAATGTTTTAATGTAATTCTCTGCACAAGGTGAATTCATAGAATGTCTAATTGTTTCTTATCCTTTTTTTTATAAATCAAAATTTGCTGCTTGGGTAAGTTTTCATAAGGCATTAAAAAGTGAAGATGGAAAAAAGTCTCCAACTCATATAAAGAAAAGAAAAGGGATATCAACAATTCCCATTAGTAGTCCCATCATCATTTTTATTATCTAATTAGAAAACTGTGAATAAATTTTCTTTTAGGGAAAAATATCTACTGCGCGGCCAGGCTCAGGTAGAATTAAAAAAGTACCAGAATCAGAAATCCCAGAGCAAGGGAAGAGTCATGTTAGAGTGCAAACATATAATAAAGCTCAACTTTCTCTTCAACAGAAGTAACTATCATGAAATTTTCTATTAAATATCATTGGTTAATTCTATGACACATCACAGAATGAAAATATGAAAGAGAAATCACTTTGAAATGAGATGAGAATATGATTCTCAAGCATACACAGTCATACAATGATATTTCATACAATACATTGGTATATTATTTGGCCTGAATGAACCAGAAATTATTAATGTTATTGAAGATGATGAAACAAATCAAGATAAATATTGAGAAGATTTAGCTTTTGATTCTCAAAATTACAGTTTCAGAAATTACTAAGGAGTAAAACAATAATATGAGAAAGTATCACTCTGTGATCTAGCCTTGAATCTACTATCAAGAAGTGTAAATCTATGACAACTCATATTTCTCAAAAACTTACTATACATCAAGCTAGGCTGAAATGCTTTATACAAGTATCATAAATAACACTTTCATAACACTAAGCATACATAATTTAAAACATTTTTTCATGACAGCCAATCAGAATTCAAAATCCTGTGATAAATAATGATTATCTGCAATAAAGTGTGTAAATGCCCCACGATGCATTATAATGTTGGGAAAACATAGCTCAGACAACAAGAACAACAAGACAATAATAAGATAAACATTAGCGATGGCTTGTCCACAATCTAAAATTAAACATGTCAATACGTACGTGATATAAGAATTTCATTGGTAAAGTCCAGGATTCTATCAAACTTGACTTTCCAAATAGCACTACCTTAATCAATAAATCTAAGAAATTAAAAGGCATAAATCTAAAACCTATATTATAAAGCTGTGATTTTCAAAACTATTTTCATCATAATTTCTATAATGAAAATATTAATTTTATCATCACTTCCAGTACAATCCAATTTGATTCTCGGATCTTCAATCAGTGAATCTTTAGGAATAAAAGACAAAGAAAAAGAAGAGATTCACTAATTTGCTCATTTCATCAACATTACCACGGACTGAAGCAATGAGTGAAAAACAACAAAAGTACAATAACAGAATATATAGAATATATAATATGTTTATGGTAATATGCATGTTTTGGACTATGCAACAGCACACAAGTTGTTGTAACACCAATATGATACAGGAATTCAGGAACTCATAGCTAGGGAACAATAGCTGTGTGTACATGCCCAATTATTAGCAAAGACTTGATTTTATGATGGACTCTGAAAATGAATTAAGAAAAAAAAAATCTCTTTTTTTTTCTTTTTTTTTCAAATAAATTTGAATGAAGACCGTACATATCTTTTTTGAAAAAAAAAAAATGGGGGGGGAGAAGGGAAAGACATCTATAAATCAATGTTTGGAACAGACTTAACTAATTTAAAATGTAGCCATAAATTTGATAATTGAAGAGAGAAGATGGAACCAATATACAGCATTATGAAAAACTAATTCCAAAAGCTAATGTAATAATTGGGGTAATTATCTTTCTTCTCTTTTATCTCCTCTTTCTTTTCTTTTTTTCTTTTCATAAATGCCATGACACAATAGAAAACAGAAAGTAATGATTTATTTTGATCATAGTGATTTCATAAAAGAGTATTAACTTTGATCTCAAGGCTTTGGTCACAATGAAAAAATAAGTTTTAGAAACAACTAAACAGTAAAATCACAAAACTAATGGGCACTTTCACTGATTTCAGAGCCTAAATAGTGAACACTGGTGCTGTCGGGTGATGATGACGATGATAATGAATAATTTTGTAGTGATAATGTCTGTATGAAGAGTATCAACTTGAAGATGATGACCAATGAAGGACACAGCTGACCCTGTGTTCAAATCACCTGTGGCTGTTTCCTGCGGGACAACTTAGATCTGTAAAAAAACAAAACCAAAGCTATTGTTAAATTAGGGACAACTTTACATCATTGCATTTTGGTCTCCTCAAATTTCAGAATAATTCTAAAATATTTATAGATATTTTTTTTACAACTGTAATTAACCTCTCTGGCGCTAGCTTTGTTCACAAGCCTACGATGTCTCAGCATGCTTATCACTGACGAGATTTGATGTCACACACGTGAGGTTTCCTGGCTAAAGCTGAGATTTGTTATGATTTTGAGTCTGTGATGAATAAATGCTTTTTTCATGGCTTAGTGTTTCTAAAAAACCTAGTAACCCCTACATTTTTGTAAAGTTGGTTTCATGGTGTGTTGTGAGAAGAAAATTTTGAAATATTTTAAGAGACATGCTTTATAATAATTAACTTCAAAGTTTACATAATTGTAATTTCAAGTCTAGCTGTAATTAAGTGTAATATAAAACATATTTAGGTTTAAAGGCAAAGGAAAAAGATGTAGACCCAAGGGTGAATCCATGGTCATATGAGTAATGTTATTATTATATGAAAGCAACAATGAAAAACAAATAGGAACAGTCATAGTTGATGAATGGATACAGACCTTATTTGTCCGGCCAGCAGTGGGTTGATGGCATATAGCCAGTCATGGAAATCTTTATCGTCCAGCGTCTGAAGCAGGAAGGATCTCTGTTTTGTTTTCACTGTGAATGCATTCTGGGTCTAGGAATAAAAAAAAGAATCAGAGAGGTGAGAAAATAAATCCCATCATTAATATGAAAGTGAATTATGCTTCATGCCCTCCTTTCCTAATGTAGAAGAATTATGGAATAAATTGCTGTGATACTTGATATTGTTTGTTTATTTAAATTTTACCTAGTAAACCATAATCAGTTATCTTAAGGTTTTTAAATGTCGTGTCACACTAGTCATTAGGCATATTTCAATTTAGACAAGATTTACCGTACTTCAAGAACTGCCTTGCAATGCTGGGAATACCAGTGCCTAATATTTACAAAGATTGGCAACAAAATGTCTCATTTAGCCCACTGTAATACAATTAATTAATAATTATGGCTACAATACCATTTAGCTCATCGTAATATTATTACGAATTCACTAGTAGAGGCACTGACAGCAACATGCAATTTGATTTAGTTTGTCAGTTCATTTGGTGATCAAATCCTTACTTTGAGAAAAGCCTGTTGGTCCTCTGAGTATTCAATGTTAGCAGTGGCCAAGTTAATGATTCCCCTCACAACTGGATCTTTTTCAGATGTGTAGATGTACACATAAGGCCTTCTAACAACCTGTAATTCAGATATTCAAAATGAATGGGTTGTATCAGCTTAAATGCAAGCAACTACAAACACAAGCTAATCAAAACAATGATAGAGATTCATCACTCCTTAAATTATTCATACGTTAAATTAAATGAAATATATTGATAACATTTGTAAATGAAATGCATGGTGAATTTTTGAAAGGATTGCTTTGAGCTACTAAGGAAAAAAGCTCAAGACATGCAATTCTTCTTCTTCTCTTCTTTTGTCTCTTCTTCTTCCTTACATCTTATCACAAGAGAAAAATGTTTCTTCTTCTCCTTCTTTCTTCTTCTTCTTATCATTATCATCATCATCATCATCATAATTATTATTATTAAGGAACAGAAAGCGTTGGATTTTGGAATCGACAGATTAAAGAGAGGTGGGCACGTACAGTGCATAAATTTCAAAAAGGACAGTTCATTGCATTTTACACATCCATCCATGTCAATAAAATGCAACAGGCATATCTGCCCATTGTGCAAATTTAGGTTTATACATCCCATAGAATCTTCAAAGAAGTCCTTATTAAATGTGTCCATGGAGTTGATCAGTTCTTTGAATGTCTCTAGGAAGGGGCTGCTAATGATATTGTTAGGAAATTTGTTGTCAAATTAGTTAGGAACACTCTCACTGCTTTGGCAAGGCAATTGGGTGCCGCGCAGAGATTGCTGGTTCAATTCTTTCTTGCTTTACTACATTTTTTTTTTTTTTTCTTCTTCCTTTGTATGAATATTGTCTTTCTCTCTTGGGGTCGTCCTATAATATACT
>JASKDV010194464.1:0-11320 GCA_032466395.1 Aegires albopunctatus
GGGGGGGCATGAATAAATTAATAAGGGGGATAGGCCTAGATCAAGTAGATAGTGATAGTCAGATGAAATTGACCTGCATGCAACTCATGCCTAGCCTACAACAATATTTTTATGGCTATCACCATCAATGGTCATCACAAGGGTTTGTGCAACAAAGCGTAGCGAAATGATGAGCCAGCGATGTTTATTTTAATTTTCCGAATATGCTGTTCCTTAGACTTATCTTTTTAAATGCAAGATGTTCAGTAGATGCTATTTTTGTTATTGGAACCTCAAAGGCAAAATTAAAAGTATTTTGGAGTTCAAAAAAAGTTGGGGGGGTTTTCATATATACATGGTTGGCTCAGTGGTCATTGGTTGAGGTATTAATAGCATTGTATTGAGTCTGGGTGCTCATTTTTATTGTAGACCATGACTTAAAAATACTGATGTAAACCCCCCCCTCTCTCTCCCCCCACCGATCTCGCCCTATGTACTTGTACTTGGTAATGGAGAGGTAAGACTTCTTTGGGATTTTTTTTCCCAAAAATTTACCATAAGTTATCGTAGTTAAGGGTCTTGAAAAAATCTTGTTGGGTCTTGAGAACGTCTGGAAAAGGTCTGACATTTTTTTTTTCCAAGTGCCCTGGGAACCCTGTAATGATGTGCACTTATGACATTTAAAAATTGTTGATCATATTTTCACACTTTGTAAATGACACACGACAGGACCATAATTACAGATATTTTACAATATTCATCAAGTTACATACAAAATTAACATGACATTATTTTAGACAAGCAGGTTTCAAAGAATATTGAAAAGCATGTCAAGCCAGTCATTCTACATAAGTTTGTCTTAAACTTCTTACCAGTGGTTAAAGTTACATTCTTACTAGTAGGCCTCTGCAGTATTTAATTCAAACTCAATAAACTATTAAAAATTGCCCCTCAGGAATAGTCAATTAATTTGCATATGATTTCCTATTTCTTGACTTCATGTAAGCCAAGATTAAATAATTGAATAATTTTCAATAAAATGAGCCTTTAAGTGGCAGCCTTAAAGAAAATATATATACCGGTATAAATGCTTTTGTGTGTGTAAAATGAATTCTTAATGCAAATGTATGTACTAATCTTGAAAAATGATTTCTGAACACTGTATTATTGCATTCCTTTTACAATACAAATTACCAATGAATTACTCAACTACTTAAAATAGTAAACATTTTGTTAATAGTAATATGGTCAGCCTTCTCTAATCCAAACACCTCTGTTCTCGGCAATTTGTTTGGATTACAGAATTTTCCGGATTAGAGAATTGCTGACCAAATTGCATAATCATTCAAGAGAGGGCATCAGAACGTATAGTTGTGTAAATCGGGTGCATTTGAAGTGGCACCAACTGCAATGTATATACACATATGTAAGAGAGTAGAGAGAAAAGATTGGGGGGGGGGGAAGGCGGGAGAAGATGGAAGCAGTCAACATATCAAACGTTATATTGCTGTACTGAAGTCCGTAATGCCGAGTTTTTGGCCAATCTGCTTCTGCTTTCATGATGACCAGCTCATCGCTCAATGACGTATTTTTTGTCCTTGCATAAGCAGTCGGATTCCAGTCTGGTTATTGCTGACGGCCAGCCACTTATCTTAAGCTTTCGTTATATCATTGATTGTTAATCTACCCATTTCAAGGGCAAACTCTTCCTTTACAAAATATTTTATCTCCTCTATTGTCATCTTTTGGTTATCATCTTTTTTCACCAACTCGCACTTCACCTGAAGGGGTATCTCTATTCTTCTTTGCTTTGTCGACGACATGTTTAGACTTAGACACAAAGTTAGCCTTAGGGTCTAGTGGTGAGAAGGTCTGCGAGCTACGACTAAATATCCAAGCTTTAGATCAATTAAAAAAGCAATTGTAATCATACTTATCAATGATCAAACAGACAATATGATTTGTCAAAACGAACACCTCCAATATTGCATCGAACAAAAGGGGATGGAGTCATATCGAGTGGTGATCAACAACTTGTGTCATTCACGAGTTTACACAATCACCCGCCACAAATCTAGTGAATGACACTGCTGGAACAATGAAGACAAAAGGCCTGTCTGGGATGGAGCAGAGTCTCGTTATTGTATAGATGTGAGAAAAGTTTGTCTAGTTCACGTCTTAATTCTTGATAAGCCTGGTGCGAAAAACAAATGTGAACACATGTCACAGTGTCCCTGTCGCAAAAGGTGCAAAAAGTGATACAGTGCGTTTGACCAGACATCAATTAAGATAAGTTAGTCAGTTGCTTTTGATGTGGAGAAAATGTACAGATTAGAGAAGTAATGGTAAAAGTAGTGATTCGTCTCCAAAAAGGGGGATTCGGATTTGGAATTCGAATTTCCGGTTTAGCATACAAAGAAATAATAAGAACAAAATGAATTCCCAGAAAATCGTCCGGATAATGGAGGGATCCGGATTACAGAGGTCCGGATTAGGGAGGGCTGACTGTACTGGGAAAAGCCATATCTTTTTATTATTCCAAAACTTAGAAACTACAGCTAATATAGTCTAAAGTATGTAATGATAGTTCTTAATAACAATGAAATTAATTTATATAGAGCACTCAATCTCATTTGTAACAGCTCTAGGCACTATTGATTAAGTTCATGTCTCAGATTTTTGTAAACATTGATTCTGAGTTATGTACATTTAATGGTTGATTGTAACTTTTTTGTTTTTTATTCACTTTTGTTTCAGATTATTCAAGTCATGACATATCACCTCATGTGTAAATAGACATTCACACATTATTCACTTTTGCTACTGACAATACTGGATTCAAGACCTTTTGAATATAAGATGGGTGAACATTATGCAAAACACAGTTTTCATTTTTTAGGAGTGTTGCACATGAACTGATTACTGACATTTCATTGAATTTCCGTGGTGGATAAAATGAGAGAAAGTGTAATATTTACATATGACTGAATGAAAATTTGCTATCAATGATTTGGGACATGAAGAGATTTTCTGGAGTTTTAGTTTGGGTTTTCTGTTTGTTAGTGCAAGTAAAAAGTAATGAAGTTAAAAAAAGTGTTTAATTAAATCAAACACACTATAATGATAAATAATACAAAGTGAACCCACTTAAGCGCAGAGATTGCAATTAATCTTTCTGTTATCTTATGAATTATTTTCTTTTTTCAGAGTTTATAATTTGCCCCAAGAAATTTTTGACATGTCTAAAATCTTTGTGTTTTGAAATGCAGCTCATCAGATGGAGCATTGTGATACAATCTTGTTTAATCTTTGATAATATTAGATATGTTTGGCATTGTCTGTACAGTATTAATTTATTTAATATATCTATATATGCAATACTTATCTTGAAATAATTGGTTGATCATCATAAAAATAAAAGGGTATTTATTTTTTGACACTATCATATTGGGATAATAACTAAACTTATAAACATGTGCTATCACCTGTTTGATTAAAATATCTTATAATATTTCTTTGAATAATTAATAGCGAATGTAGGCATAACAATACATTGCCCCACGTTCCGATTGCTAGGAATAAGTGCCATACTTAAGACACTAATATGGCATCAGCTAGAGCACAAAGTTGCAAATATGAGGACTCTTTCACTAGATTCATGCCCCTAGACCAAGATAATATTTTTCAATTGAAAGGGTTTCTGCCCAAATATTTTTTTTAATTAAAAGTAAAAGCCACACTATATTGTACTCCATTTAAATATTATTATACATAATTTCAATTAAATTCAAAGCTATATATGTTAGGTTTCCAAAAACAACTCCAGTAAGTTGTGATGAAGACTAGGGTAATGAAAGATATAATAATCTAATAGCCGTGTGCATAACTACACTTTTCATATGTCACATATTACATTAAATTGATATCGGCAATATTCTTTATACCCAAACTCATTCCTGGGTTTAATATCCAGCTATAATACGGGTGCAAATCATTCACAGACATTCTTTTTAAATCTTCTCTAAAATTAGAAGAAGAAAATATTCATCAAAGGAAAGAAAGAGACTGTCTTAATCCTAACTCTGCTTGCTGTTTTGAAGGAAATAAATCCTTGCAGTGAGGGGTTTTCAAGGCATGATTGTTGACTTGGTGCAAAATGTTATGAGTGAAAGTTTGAAGACAATGCATCATGACACTTTATCAATCAATGACAGGATCTCGAGATCAAGTGAGAGATAAAAATAACTGAACTGTCATCTGCCATTATTTCATAATGTTACAGGAAGTCAAACACTCTTAACTTACTTGACTCAATCCTCTTGATTCCATGGGGAGCATAGGGCCACAACAACACTCCTCCAGCGCACACGGTTTTGGCAGGTCCTCTTTAGTTCTGCCCACGACAGTCCGGTTGTTTTTCTTTCTGCAAGGACAAACACTTTTACTCATTTTAAATGGGTATTTCCATTCAAGTCATGTCTCTTCAGCACAGTTCCTGCACAAACATGATAGGCACTTCTTATAGAGTTACCATAACATCTTGTCATGTGGTTGCATGCTTCTTGTAGTGCCAACGCAGAACGAGGGTTATATCGTTCTTAATAATTTTGCTTGTCTTTTTTAACATCATATTCTCAAAATCTTTTATTAGACATGTAGCATCAGTTGCAAAACCTTTTAAGAATAGTGAAGTATGATTTTATATGATGGGGACAATATGAGGATATCAATGATGGTATAAAAGATTTAAAATTTCAACTGCGTTGAGTTTATTTTTCCTGTTGAATAATTCTACTTAGTTTTTTGTTTTTCAATCCATCCACTGCCTTTCATGTTAATGTCATTTTTTAAATTTATATATGTTTTGTGAATGAATGTTTGATAATTTCACTGCTTTGTTTGAAGTGTTCATTTGAAGTTGTGATTGACGTGGAAGATTCCTGTATATCAACTGTGCCATTTAGATATTATTTGTTTCAATGAATCTCTAAGAGATGGGAGTCTTACCTGGAATGGAATAGCTTGGTTCAATTCCATATCTCCATGAATTGAATGACACCATATATTTTACAGTTTTTGGTTGAATGTATGGGAGACATGCTTTGTTATGATGTTGGAATTTAAAGATATCTTCAATGCCTCGACTTGGCAATGAATTGTTTAAAATTATTATAATAGGAGGATTATAGTTATAAAGAAAAAGACTAACTAAGGATTTCCACAGTGAATTATACATTTTTGGGCATTATTGCCATAGTTAAGCATAAGTTAAATGTGACGTGACGTTTATTTGGAAAAAACAACCAGAATGATTTAATACCATCCTTTTAGCATGCTTGCTAATCGTAAAACTGAAGTTTGGGGACATGGTGTGGACGTTTGTATTTCCTCAAATAAAATTCTTGGAAAAAGTGGGTGTACAATTTAACTGTATGATTACAATTTCAGCATTAACCTGCATAACAAATCATTCTCATCAACCAATATCTACTTTCTTGGGTACTGTACTCTATTGTCATGGTAATGATAGAATATTATTTGATTTCCCTTATGTATTTATCCATCAATTTTATTCAGTTTTTGTTGTTGTTTTATTGAACATATCTGATTCATCGTTGCTCTTTCTCAACGTGTGGATTTTTAAAAAATCATTATACGGTCAGGGTTGAGAGGTTATTGGCAAATGCCTCCAACCAAATGGTTCAAGTTTGATTCCTTGAATGATTATTTGCAAAGATTCTCTGTTCCTGAATAAGTACTTCCTTAATCCTATGGTAAAGAGCATTTGAATGCCTAGCCCTGGTGGAGAATGATGACTATCGTTGATGCATTATATGTGCATTTCATAAAAAAATTATAGACTTCTGGAAAGTTGGAAATACAAAAGAGTAGACAATCAAAACCATTCTAATTTTAGCTAATGAAATGTATATTTTGTGGAAATTAAAGTTTCCCATGCTCATAACTGAGCATAGAGAAAATCAGGAGAAGAGTCCAATTTTTTTTAATGAAATACGGCTTTGTGTGGTAGTTTGCCACCGCTTTCCACGCAAACTATACTTTTGGTGGACCTAAAGAGATCTAGCTTCTCATTCACTACTGGGTCGACAGGGGAGCACAAGAAAAATTTTCCAGGACTGGGGGTTTGATCCGGGACATGCAGTTTGGCAGCTCAATGCTCTACCTGGCCCTGTATTGTGTATAGCCTTTCGCAAATGCTGGAATTTCAATAGACGTTGCCAAATTTGGCGTGACAAAGTTTTCATTGGGGATAAGTTACATTTAAAAGTCTCTAATGTAGATTAAATTTCTGACCCTGTGATTGAAAAATGGCCCAAAGCCTAAGACTAAGATTTTTGTAATATTATGGTATCATGGTCATTGTTACCAACCACTGACTTGATAAAATCATTATTGTAAAGATATGCATCATTACTCAGCTATTAAAAGTTACAAATATTACTCAATAATATCATTGTGAATCAGTCAATTATTTAAGGTGTGTATTACATTCATAGTACCTATATCATTATTAGAATACCCTTGTGAAGAAATAGTGAGAATGCTTTATTGATGTATATGCTTAAAAATGTTTTGCACTTTGACTGAGGGGAAAAAAAGTGTTTTTCATATTGTTGTTAATAAGTGAAAACAATTTAAGTTGCATATTATTATGTTTCATATAATATCATGAGGGTTGTTTTATTTGAACTTGAATGTTGATAATAATACATGCATTTTATATGTTTGTCAGCGGTTTACTGAATTAACTGATTCTTCATTAAAATAATGCCTTATTACTTATTACATGATTGGTTCACGTTCCTTTAATGCGTTGCTGCTCGTGACTGTCTCAAATCATTTACCAGGATTGTGTCCAAGCCTATCCATTTCAATTATCCCTGTTCATCCTCAATTTCAATAGATTCCTGGTTGTTAATGTTTCTTTAACTTGATTTTTTTGTCTTACAGTGGAATCTGCTTCTTCTTCTTTTTAAGGCGGCCAACTTCCGCACTGTGTAAAATGCCTGCAATCTTGCTTCAAACATTTGTAGATTTGGGGCTTGGATGATGTCATCAGGCAATGAATTCCATTCTTCTGTGGTCTTGGGGAAGAATGTTGCTTTTCTATAATCTGTTCTCGAGTGTGGTAAGGTGTAAATCTGTGTAAGATTTATACGTGCACTGTGCCTTTTGGTGGATATTTGCAGTTGATAAAATGTTAGTTTGTCCAATGTGATGTTTAAAGTAGGCAGTCAATCTAGCATGTTTTCTGCGATCAACCAAAGGCTGTGATCCGAGAGCAGTGATTATCGTGGGAATGTCAATCTTGGAGTCGTATTTGTTTGTTATCCAACATACTGTTCGCTGCTGGATCTTTTCAATGGTGTTGATTCTGTCCATGGTGTGAGGATCCCATACAGAGCAAGCTTATTCTAGTACCGGGCGGTCAATTTTATTGATTGGTTACTCGTTATGATGTTTCTCCTCAGAAAGCCAAATTGTCTTATTGGCCTTTTTGTTATGTTTTGGATGTGCAAGTTCCACCGCAGATCGGTGCTCAGTGTGACTCCAAGATATTTTGTCTGCTGCAGCAGTGAAGGTAGTAGCCTATGGTAGCCGTTGGGTGGAGCCACGACGAGACATGTGTAACCACCAAACATTTTGCTGGATTAAACGTCATTTTCCACTGACATTCCCACAATGCAAGGCAATTTAGATCCTTTTGTAACAATGTATGATCCTGGTTGGTGGCAAGCGGTATCATCGGCAAATAATCTGGAGGTGCTAGTCAGTCGCTGTGGCAGGTCGTTTATATAAAGGAGGAAAAGGAGCGGTCTGAGCATAGACCCCTGCGGCACTTCTGATTCAATTGCTATAGGCTTGGACATCTCTCCATTTACCATAACGACCAATTTGAATTTGATAATGGAAATTTAGATCTAAATATTGTAAATAAGGAAAGAAGAAGACAGTAGTATGATGAAAAGGCAGGGAAAATGTTAAAATGATTTTTCCTACCTAGTTAACTTAGCTACTTCGATCTGATAGAGAAAGATGACTACTGTATTCAAACTTAGAACTTATAAACGAACTACATGTATTTTAAAAAATTTTTAAAATACACCACCGGAGGAAAATATGATTCAAAATGCTACTGAGCCACAGCCATAAGAATAGCAATGCCAAAATAAGTGGTTATGCCAAAATTTAAAAAGAAAGATAATAATATATATAATTTATTCTAAAAAAAACAAAAAATCTACCGCAATGGGAGGGGAACCCACAACGTTCAATTGAAAGTCCATCACCTTATCCACTCGGCCACAATGTCACGATGTTAGAGGCGCAAAGAATAATTATACCTTCATACACAGCATGCCATCATAAAGTCGTAAACAAAAATGCTGTAATAGGTGCACAAAATCCATTTGATCCCTAGTAATAAATTGTGGTCCTAAACATGCTCGAGACTTTTTACACGAATGATCATGGAGAGTTTCAACTTAAAGCATTCAGTAGTTTAGATACCTTTTATGACTGGAGGGGGCTGTGTTTTACAATTTTTTGCCAAATAATATATAGAGAGAAGCTATGAGTTAGATTGTACTTGGTCCAACATTGAGTCTTTGGGAAAAGTCTTTATTACAACATTACGCGCCTTTTCCTCACTGCAAACAGGTGTAAAGAGAGTTCCTAGTATAGGCAGCAGTAGATCTTGTCCAATGGGTAGCAAGAAAGAGTTGATGATTACCTACTTGTTACTGTATGCCCACTAGGGAGTGCTGGTGTAAAATGGACTGCCAGGAGGTTGATTAAAGTAATATCTGTGAGTCTGCATTGAGAGGAGTGTTAACTCCTTTAACTTTATAGCAATATCCAGATTTGTACAGGGTGAAATAAAAAGAAACATAATCCTCTAAGAATCAAATAAAATTAAACAATTTGAAAGCAGACTGTTTCTTAGAAAGACTTTCACTTTTTCAGAGGAGGTAGATGCAGTTAGAGATTCTATTTCCCTTTGATCATTAGTAATATCCCTTATTCAAGTGTTCTACTGTACATTGTTAACTTAAGGACAGTCAATAAAAGGATAACACTGAGGAGACCACATAGCTGACAACCAGTAGGATAAAATCATACTAAATATGATTTGAATCTTGTTATTTTCATCCTGAGTGAAACTTTTTGCTTCAATCACTTTCTTCATATTAACTAGGCTTGAAAGAGCTATGGCGAAGGTAATGCAACTTCAATGAAACCAATGCTGATGTTTCTATTCATTGTTACAGGGAATTTTCTTTTCTGGAAAATGGGTGTTAGCTTAACTCCGTGCATAAAGTACGGTTTTGGTTTCTGAAAAATTGACAGCTATAAGACCGATGTCAAAACTGCTTATTGTTGATGGAATCACAAAGTGAAGAAACCCACATTAAACTACTTATGCAGGAGATTACTTTAAAGTTTGTTGTGGTTTTGTAATTTTCATTCAAACTGTTATGATATCAGTAAATCCTCATTATAAAATTTTCAAAAATTAAAACTTTGTGTTTATCATACTATTCATACTAACTGTGAAAAGAGCTTAGCACTCAAGGTTATAAAACATAATGAAAGTAAAATCCGGACAATATAAACTCAAAATAAGCAAACATATGGACTATGTCAGTTCATGATTCCAGCAATGTTATGCACTTGAGAAGGACCTAATTGCAACAATACACACCACAACTCTGATATACAAATACAAAAGTCTAATCTTATAAAAAACGATAATAATGAATACATCTCTTAAAGACATTATTCAACAAATTGGTGAAAATAAAATTAAATATAATACGATAAGAAAAATAAAAAGCAGCAAAAGAATAAATAAACCACTTTGGGTCTTCCAAGAAAATGGAAAAGCTGATGAGGAAATAGGGCAAAATTTCATGATGTGATATCTTTATTGTTTTATTGATTTCCTTCATTGGTATGATTTGATTGGTTACACATAATTCAGCAATAGTAATATGTATAACATAGACCAAAGACATGTAAAAGTACAAAAGAAAAGCATGAATATTGGTGACAAAATGAAAGAATTTTTTTCAATTATAATTTAAAGAGCTGCTCTTCTTGGTACAACAACGGAAGTAGAAAGAAGGATAATTTTCAACATCTTATCCTTGAAATGTATCATGTAAGCATAGATTAACAAGCCAATCATTATAATTTTCTGATTTGCAAGCTTGTCTGGATTTATAAACAATTTTTGTTATCGTTGTCTTCGTTGATTATCAGTAATTGATTGTTACAATTTTACCTTAAAATTTAGATATCAGCAGTTTAAAATGCAGAAAAGGCACGAAAATATGTTTCGTAGATGAGACTAGAAGATATCACACTAACTTTGTTGGTGAAAACAGTAAATCCTATTGTTAATTGTAATAGTACTAAGTTATTAAAATGCAGGAAAGATTTTCCTATTTTATGACATAATTTGTTCAAAAATAAGAGCAGAGCACTTTTTAATTTAAACTTAAAACCTCTACCGCATTGCTATAACACTTTTTAACTGCTGTAACTGCAGTAATAACTCTCAAATAGCATGAATTCAGTCCTACTTCAGGGAGATAATAATATGCGCTATTCTGTAAAAACGATTCAAATTATTTCAATTAAACTAACCATTCTTATTTTTAATATCATTTACAATAAAATCATTTATAATTAGCAATTAATTTATCATTTTAATAAGAAACGTAAAAATTCACAAGATAGGCATAATTAGTATTCCTGCATTGCATAGTCAAGTATTGCAATTATTATTATTTTGATTTTCAGTCATATTAAATTGTGGCTTCTATAATCAGTTATCGACAGTAATAAATTTGTTTACATTCATTCTAGTCCTTAAAATACAATTTACTTAATAAAGAGGTTAAAATTTAAGGTTCCAATGAGGCCATCATCAAAATATTATCAATGAGAGAAAGAAGATAAGGAGCACATAAGGAAGATACAACAATTATTAATATATGCCTACTTTTCATTTTGTTCAGCACTCAGTAGCATTTATAATAACTCGGGGATTACATATTAAGAAAAATAATTTGCCGTTTTGTATGTATATCTTAGTCATTTAATATTTTGTATAAATAGACATTTTTAGTTGAATTAGTCAAAGGGAGCTATTCAGTCCATAAAGAGCAAGATTTACTTAAGACAACAATTAATCTTCTTGAGTGCACTATTATCAGCCTCAAGCTAAAAAGAAATTTGTTAGTTAGTTAGTTGAAGTTTAAGGGCTCAGTCAACCACTAGGGTTATCTCAGAGTCCATGAAAAAGTAAGAT
>JASKDV010194475.1:0-11319 GCA_032466395.1 Aegires albopunctatus
GGGCTTGAAGCACTAGGTGTGTATTATGTGCATTAAAACACATGTTTTCAAATTGAGAAATGTTTCATCTCTTTTTGCGATAAAATTTTGTCCCTGTATCTGCACTGGCATATTTTTTATTTAACACTATTCTTGATGTCAAGTTTCTTTTGGAAGTGAGTATATATATATATATATATATATATAATGTTTCATTAGTGACACACATGTTGAAATTTAATTCTTTTAGAATAATGGCATATTCAAATTTCAATCTTTTCGACTGAACAGTTTTGAGATATTGGACTTAAACATGGTGTTGCTTCAATGTTTGCCCAGTATTTATATTGTTTATGAAAAGATCCTGCAGCTAACATTTACCTTTGATAATGAATTCTCAAAGAATGGCCTTATTAAGTAGTGGGAAACGCAAAAGTCCTATTATTGCTTAGTGCCTGGCTTAATTATTTGTTCTCCCCCCTACACACACACACACATAAACAAAAAAATAGATTGAGCCTAACGTCACTGTGCTAGCAAAATGGCACTACTCAAAGACATGTTAAAATACAACTAGCCTATTTTCGTATACTCCCCCCTCCTCATGGTAAAAACAAAAAAAATCAATGTGTTGATTTGTTTTTGCTATATAACAGAAAAACAGTTAGGGCATATATATCTCACTTTCCTTTTATGATTACTTCACATTTTTAAAAAAATCTCAAAACTATCAAAAATTAGTTGAGCCGTTTTGCTAACATAGTTACAATAAGTTACTTATAAAGGTGAAAAGAGGCAATCTAAATATATTGCTTTTATGGGAAAAATATAGGTCCTACCTCCTGTTGGGATTGTGATGAAGTGTCCTTTGTCTCAGAGGTCTTAGTTTTCTCTTGCTCATCTTCATCACTGTCAGAATACCAGTCATCTTTATCAGCTGAAAAATGGAAAAAATCATCAATAATAATATGAGAATCTCATGACCGTCCATGTTTTTTATACCACTGGCAGTAGTATATTTGATAACATCAATTAAACATTTATCAAAATTATGGTCAACTCATGAACCTAAAAATACAAGTTGAAAAATCAAAATTGATGAAAATAAACATAAAAACCAATGAACCTGTAAAACTTGAAAATGACGAGATAGAAGATATCAAGTTCAAGCTTTCACATATCTTGGAAGTAAAATTAAACAAAATGGAAACTGAGAATAAGATAACAGAAAGATTTTCCAAAGCAAGAAAGGCTTGGGGAACATTATAATACAACTGGAACTAAAGAAAAATATAATTAAAAACCAAAACAAGATTCTACAAATTCAAAGTTATTTCTGTGCTATGGGATAAGATCATTGGAAACTACAAAACAGATTTGCAGAAAGCTTGGCTCTTTTCAAACAAATGCCTATGGAAATTACTCAGAAATCTTTTGGCCAAATACAAGATCAAACAAGGAGTTACTAGAAAAAACATCTTTGGAACCAGTATTCAAAATTGTAAGGATTGGAAGATTGAGGTGGACTGGCCATGTCCCCAGAATGAATGCTGCCACTATACCCAGGACTACCGTTAGATGGACCCCACAAGGAAGCAAAATGAGACATCTAGTGACCTGGAGGAGAAACATGGAAAGAGAAATGAAGGATGTGGTGGCAAATGGTGAAGATGACAGGCGATCCAAATCGGTGGAGGGATACTGTGTTGGTCTTATGTGCTGCCAAAGCACCATGAGTTTAAGTATATACCATCGAATAAAAGTCATTGCCATTCTCATGTGCATATGACATATATTTATGTCATTGTAAATTGTAAAGGAGCTATATCAGTGGGCACTTTAACGTATATATGCCTCTAAATGCACACATCTACAATTACTATTTACATAGTATTTTCAATATCCATGAAAGCAATAATACACTTTGCATTTGTTTAATGATGGAATAAATTCATGAGAACTAAAAATGTTGCATATATAGCTAGATGAAAACAATTATAAATTCCCTTTTATGTTCCCACCATGTATCTATATCTTGACCTGGATATTATCATTTTCAATCGTTTAGGGTTCTCTTTAATCTAGGCATTATAATTTGCAGGGATCAAAATAAAACTAAAAACTAAAACAACCCACCTTTTGTTTCAACCTCATCAGTAGCTTTTAAAGCTTCTTGGCGTTCTCTCTCTCTTTCTCTTAAAATGTGCTGTTGCTGGATTCTCATAAATAATTCACGTTGTTTCTTTGGTAAGTGAGAAGGAACTTCAATAGTATCTAAATTTGAATCTGGCTTAGTAGATTCTTTGGAGGCAGAATCTGCAAAATTTAAACAAAAAAATTTCCATTAATATTTTTATCCCAGAGAGACAATGTTGTTCATTTTGCAAATCATGCTAGACAAAATCCTCAACAGCATTTATCCCATTCATCGATTACAGCAAAGCTCTTGACAGCGTACTGCATGAAAACTTGTTTTCAACTATGAAGCTGGGATGGGTTTTTTTCCAAATCAACTAGTATTAGTAGTATCACTTATTGAAAAACTATACTCAAATCAAAAAGCAACTGTTAGATGGAATGGACAACACTGTAAACCTTTTCCCACCAAGAAGGGTGTTAGACAAGGCTGTATCCTCTCTCGTCATCTATTCAACCTGTACACAGAGAAAGTGATGAGAGACTCAGACATAGATGGCATGAGAATAAATATTGGAGGGAGGAACATCACAAATCTGACATACGCAGATGACACAGGACTCTTAGCAGACAACATCACCAGCTTGAGAAGAATCCTCCACAGAAAGATGAAACGAAAAAAAATTTGGTCTTAAGCTGAATGCTAAGAAAAGTTATGCATCTCGGACAGGAAAGACCTGATGCAAAAATACAAATAAACAATGTCCAATTAGAAGAAGTTAAAGATTTCAAGTATCTTTGGTCAACAAAATCAAATGACGGAACCTGCTCGAAAGATGTGAAGACAAGAATCAGTATGACAAAAAGAAAAATGACTAGTCTGAACAACATCTGGAAAGACAGAAATATTCCCACTTCACTGAAAATTAATCTCATGAAATGCCTCATATGACTAATTGCCAGTTATGGTTGTGAAGCCTGTGCCCATATGCTTAAAGACTTTGTACAACTTAACAAAGTGTTATCACGTGCGGTAAGTCCTTTCGGCCAAAAATGGTATGCTAAAAGCCAAAATTAGTTTAACGAAGTCATTAACTGACCACCCCACACCATTACACTTTACGCATGCTTTGCACCTGCTTTTTTGGCTCGCGTTAAAATTTTAACAACAGCGTTAGCCTTTCTTTTCTTTGATCACAAGCGACAATGTCTCGATGCTCCCGACCATGATGTGATTTGACGTCACACGCCCGATATTCATCCTGGCTGGGTGAACGACGATCGTCTCGCCAACCGGTTAAAAGTATCAACAATTTTGGCACCCTTATGACTAGGCATGTTCTCTAACGTTGAAGAGCACCAAATTTTACGACACAAGAAAGATAACGTGTGCTTTACCAACGAAAGATTTTTGCATGCGAAAATTGACGAACTTTCGTTATAACGAAAATCATAGAAGTTAACGCGGTTTCGTAGACAAGTCTCTAAGCATATGGGCACTGGACTCTCAAAAAACAAGGTATAAATAGACTTAATGAAGCTGAAATGTGGATCTATCGTAGAATACTCTCAGAGTAAAATGGACTGAGAAATGAACTAATAAAAGTGTCCTAGAAGAGTTTGGCATTCGAATGGAACTGAATGCAGAGATAAACAAAAGGAAGCTAAGATATGTTGAACATGTAATGAGACACAAAAGAACCATGTTGACTTGATGTCAAGGAGTACTGCAGGGAAAGAAAGAGGGAAGAAGAAAAAGAGGAAGACCATCAGTGTCATGTCTCTCCAATCTGAAGGACATCACAGGGATGAAAATGCACGAAGTGGTTGATAAGTCTAACAAGCAAGAAGAATGGCGTCAGGTTGTCAACAACGTTGCAGCGACCATTCACAGCGGTGATGCTGACAGGTGACAGGTGATATTATGTCAACCAAAGATGCCACCACTTTAGCCTATGATAAGAATTATTAACTTTTTGGCTACTTTGATTCCTAATGTCAACTTAATTCATAAAGCTAGAATTTGTTGCTGTAAAAGGAAATTAGGTTTCATTTGCTCAAATAAATTGCATGTATTTTTTTTCCCTACAGTATGAGGAACTAATGGATCAGTTCAAAGATCTGCACAAACAATCAGAACAATTAAAAAATTCTGGCTTCAACACGGTTGAAATTCGAAAAGATATTACTAACATGGAAGAGGAGAAAGAACAGTTGATCAAACGCATAGAACGCTTGCGAAGAAAGGTAATATGACAATTCTATACTTTCTAACGGGTGGAAAGCATGTTTTGTTATTACCAATTTCTAGGTCAATACTACTACTTGGGCGGAATGAATTTAAGCTCAATTTTTGACCAGTTTTGTTGCATGATAGTCCTATATTATATCTATTTCAGCCTGATTTTATGATTTATTTTCTATGTTAGATTTAGGCATATTTAGAATTTAGAATTCTAGGTTTTCAGGGGTTTCCTTTTTTATGAGTAATGTTCAACTCTATGTAAATCAATAACTGTTAAAGAAACATCATTGATTAACTTTATTCAGTAATTACTTACATCTTCTTCATAACACAGCTTATAAAATATTATTTTTTCATAACTGTTTGATAAATTATATAATAATAATAATAATAATAATAATAATAATAATAATAATAATAATAATAATAATTCTAATAATAATAATAATAATAATAATAATAATAAACTTTATTCATCTTCAAGGAAATTAGATTTACAGACGTGGTAGGAAAAAAACCACGTCCGCTGTCGCAGGAAGTCCAGCGTTCATTCTTTGTATTTTAAAGACTTTGAGAATCATCAAAATCTGCTTGGATATTTTGATATTTTCTCTTATTTGCAATGGCAAATGTTAAAGGATTGGAGAAATCCAGCTATTGGCTTGTTGCATACCAGCATATTTATTTCTCAAGTAGCAAAAACATTAAATGTCAACCATAAAAACTGTTCGACAACTGAGAGAACATTCTGTCACAATCAGTACTTTCAATCACATCTTGAAATAGGGTGACATTCGCAAATTAGTTGATTTGATGCAAAGATGATGGACTATAGTACTGAATGTAGGCTGTGGCCATACTTTATATCAATTGATATAACTTCTTTGTTTGACACCTGCTGTCGAAATTGACTTAGATACTAAGTTAAATATGTGTCTTTATTGAAAAAAGTAGAACAGTGTTAAAGTAAGAAAGGGAAAAAAAAACAACAACAAAATAACAGAAGAGACTACACAGACATCCAGGTGTCCCTCAAGCCTCAAGTCTACACGGACATCCAGGTGTCCCTCAAGCCTCAAGTCTACACGGACATCAAGGATTTCCCTCAAACTAGGCTACATGACAAATTGATTATGACACTAGGAACGTTCTCGGAAGTTGTCTTTGTTCGTGACAAATTGTTATGTTCTTATATACACGTATTTATTTTCTATTTATTGCATAACTAGTCAGTCGTTTATGAAATTTTAATCCATCTCTTTGCCACATGAATTTGAATTTGCCACGTTTAAAATATTATGCACTTAATTAATTTCTTTCTCATGCACTGATTTTATTATGGGGTGAGAATTACAAGGTTCTATTGGTTCTATTTGGCTACTACCTGCCACCTGGGAACGGGGATGTCTAATTTTAGATCGCAAAATTGGAAGAGATTCTAAAAACAACAACATACGGTATAATCGGCTTATATCGACATGCTTTGGGAAATGGATTTGATGTCGATATATAAAAATGTCAATAAATAAAATTACAAAGCCAAAAAGGGGAAAACAAGTGGCGGTCAGCGGTAAAAAGACAACATTATTTTTTAACCTGATTGTAAACGTGTCTACCTTCTACAACGTGCAGTGAGAGAATGAACAGGAAGCTGAGATGTAGGCCTACACAACTACACAGTCATGTCATGTAGATCTAACTAGGTTTCTTTGTGAAGATGGGCATACAAGAGGGGAGGGGTTTTTGGGACTACCGGTACCTTGCTAGCAACCCGAGGCGCACACTACAAATCAGCGCAAACTTTGCTACATGCATGCTTGTAAGGCCTGTTATGGCCGCTTTCTGAGGAAAAGGGAAAGGCGAGGCACTAATCTTGACACTTGCCAGCGACGGAATGGGATGGGGATGAGGAGTGGGGGTAAGGAGGTGATGCCCATGGCGGAAGACATGCACGTCTATGACATGAGGCTCTCTAATGTGTGGGGTAAGACTTTATGTAGCCTATTATTATACACTTTGTAGGCCTACATGGCCTTTTAAAGCCTGTGGTGTGTCCATATACTTGGCAGGTATGCAGACTGATGATAAATAACTAATGTGTTGACCGTTAGCGCGACATTTTCCTCATTTATGTTCGTATTCTTCGCCACGTACCCATAGGAAGCATGTCGATAAAGCGGAGTAGGCCGAAAATACAGTCGATATAAGAGAAGTTATTATTTAGTAAAGTTATCGAAGGAAAAACTCCGTAACTGGAAAATATGTCAATATATCAAAATGTCGATGTAAGTGGATTTTACTGTACTCATAAATTGATGGCGTATACACATGGATGTCTGTGTAGTCTGGAGATTAGACGGACATCTGGATGTCTGTGTCGTCTCTTCCGTATAACTGCAATATTCTAATTATAGAATGTGTTATTTCATATAGGTTGAGTCACACCCTAATTCCCAGAAGATGATGACCGTTGCCAAGAATCTCAGAGTGGAAAGAGATCGTGAGAAGCGTCTGACAGCCCAGAAACAAGAACAAGCAATGGCAGTAAGTTTATGTACCCTCCTTTATATATTTTAATTAAAAAAATTTTACCTTTAAATATTTATTTGAAAATAGTTATGTAAAACTGAAGGGTTCAATAAAGTAACAAGCAAAGAAAGAAGGATTTTTATAATTTGAAAGAATTTAGTTTGTACTTTTTATAATGCCTTAGTTGTCATTTAAAAATGGCCATATTATTCTTGACCTTAACTCATATTAGGCTCATTATTTTGTTTAATGAAATAAATGAATGACTAGACTCAGAATTGATTAACAACAAGGTTTATGAGATGTTTAAAAGCTCACAATTCTGTTGTCAGCAAATTTATCCTTGTAATATATCCAAATCCTTTTAAATCCCTATCTCCTAGTTGCCAAGTGTTTTATCATTAAAATTTCAACATTATCTTCTTTGTTCAAGGTTCAACACTTGGATCAAAGAATAAAGCGATTAGAGGCCCAGTTGAGAGACAGTCGACAAGCCAGTATGGGAGCGACAGCTGATTGTGAGTGCCTGTAACATTATTTTTCAATTTCTATTTAGATGTCAATAGAAATAAAAAAAAGATAAAATATTCATGTACATGGGTATAAATTATTATCAAACGAATTATAATTAATCGACTTACATCACATTATCTTCTGTACATAGCTATTATGGGCTATGATGAAACTTTCTACAACATTAATTCTACCAGAGGTGCTCTATGAAATTAATTCTTCTCTTTCTTATATTCTCTTTTGATTCCGATGTAATATGCCTTTTAGTATCATAATTTTAATGTCACTCAAATATTCCAGTTGTTTATATTTATAGAATGGTCAGATACCAATGTGTTGGTACATTAAAATGAATCCGTCTTAATTATTCATATTTTTTTTTTACCAGTGAAATTCTCATCCATGCATCATTAATGTGTTGTCTGATTAATGTTAATGCAAATTACCTTCAATCAAACAGTGTTTTAACAAAATACTTCATTTCAGCCTTACTTATCAAACTGGAAGAAGAGACCAGGACCAATGATTACATTGTTAAAGAAAGGCTTCCCAAAGACTTGGTCCAACGACGCAAGATGATTCAGAATCTCCAACAGGTGGTGTCTGTACCTGCTATGGGTCAGTCTGACCTGGACCAGCTGAGAAAGCAGGTAAGAAATAAGCTGTCTTAAAGTTTGAATAAAGTAATGTTGAAGTAAAAATCACTCTTTTAGAGTAAACATATTCACAGTGTGGCCATGATCTGAGTGCTTTAGAATAATTATTATACTTTCCTGACCTTCAGCAATGCATGGTACATAGGACAACACTTGCAACCTGTTAGATGTGAATATATTTGTGGACACAGAAATTGCTCTCTTAATATGGGCAGGTCATGAATCATATTAGGTAAATAGGATAACTGTATTACCTAAAGACACAACGCCAATGGCCTGTAGTTATAGACACATTTTGAGCACAGCGGGATTTGATCCCATCTAGTCTGGGTAGCCAACACGAATTGGTGAATGAATACTGCTGAAGTTATCTTGTGTTTTTGACCAGGTTTACAACTAGGCCACCTCTTCCCAATTTAAAGTACAAATGATGTCAAGTTATGTACTAAGTGGTGAACAGACATTTTTTTAAAAGATTCCTAATGTTTCAATGCACGTGAATCATAATTGACAAGAAAATAATTCAGTGGGAGCAAATGTTTGTAGATGATGATAGACAATGATGTGGGAATAACATTGATGAAAAGATTTATATGAAGTGTGACAGTGGGAATTTATTGTATAGAATATTATAGGAATAATAAATGGTCCATAAAGATGGAACTAGTTACGAAATGTATTCAATATTGAAGGTATCTATATTTAATTCAATCATAGTGCTGATGCTGGACCCGTAAGACAATTGCCTTGACAATACTGATGATGATTGTAAAATTCACCTAGAAGACCTAAATAGACTGCAAAAATGGGAAAGTAAATTATGGAAGTGGAAAATGCCAAATTCTAAAAATTGAGATGAAAACTGTAAGGTTACTAAAGGGATATTCGACAATAATGATAATTAATAATAATGTCATTTTCTATATTAAGGAGAGAAGAGTATTATTGATGATACAATACTATACGCTATATATTTCGTAATTAATTTGAATTCAAGGTGTCTTTAGAAACAATCAAATCAACCTCATATGATTAAAATTCACCATAAAGCTTGGTGCAAAACAACATCATTATTTAAACGTTCAATTCCATACTATTATACATCATCATTATCATCGCCTTCCTCACCCTGGATCAGGGTATAGGCCACGGACAAACACTTTTCATCTCTCTATCTTGAGCCAGGTTTTTGACGGCATTCCACGTCTTTCCACTTCTCAGTAAATCTTGCTCTCATAGTCTTCTCCAGGACCCTCGTGGCCTACCTCTTGACCTCTTGTCCTGAGGATTTCAATCCAGTGCCTTCTTGGTAATTATGTTGCCTTGCTTTATGAGAGTGTGACCTTTCCATCGCCACCTTCTTCTTCCAATTTCATCTTTAACAGCTCTCTGTTTTGTTCGTCTCCAAACTTCCTCATTAGTGATCTTGTCCATCCTTCTTATCTTGAGTAGTCTCCGTAGGCATTTGTTGATGAAGACTTGTATCCTTTTTAAGCAGGTCTGGGATGCACATCTGTACAACAAGACTATTATTATACAACTTAAATTCAAATGAACCATTTTATCAACTTTCAAAGACATCAGTGGCATTCGTCAGATTTTATTTGAAATGACTGTTAAGTGATTGGCATATCAGGAGGTGAGGTCTGTAAACTTGCAGTTGTCAGTCATAATATAGAGTGTCAATTTATCTCTTTATTCTTTTATATTTATTATCAAAATGTTCTTTTACCTTTAAGATCAATGACCTTAATGCAGAGGTTAATCAGATGATTGAAAAGCGCATGAGGAGTGGAGATCCAACAGAGGACAAGCTATCATTGTTTAGACAACAGGTGAAGGGGCTATTTATTAAAGTATTATTTTCCCACTGTCTTTGATAATATGGTAAATTATAATGAAATTGAGCAGTATCATGAGCTCACCTAATCAACCTTTTGCTTAGCAATGTTATGAAAAATTACCAGGGTGATAAATGCTGCCAGTAAACTATGTTCGTATCAATTCAAAAGTTTTAACAATATTTATAAACTTGTTTGTACTAAGAAAATTCTTAATATACACACATTTTTAACCAACAAATCTTATTTAGCAGTAGGTCAGGTAGACCTCCATCTTTAAAATGTAAAAGAAATCGCTATTTGCTTTCCTTTCTAACTACTTCAATGAGAATTTTACAAGAGCACAAGATTTTGGAAAAAGATTTTTTAAAAATTATTTAAGTATTCTATATTATTATATTGCCAGAGACTGTGACAATACATACATTTGTATTATATTATTTTAATTTAATCAATTGCTTATGTTTATATTCATCGACTTGAATTCTTATAATACTATTACAGACCTGCCAATACTCCCGATTTCAAAGCCTCCCATTACCCGACTGACGGTTACCTCCCAATTTTAGTGATGTCGGGGTAAATAAGCTATGAGTTTAAGAGAGATACGTGTGTCCGAGTTTTCACCAGAAATGAATTCATTGTCTTTTTCAGTATGTGTAATCAAATTGTAGTATTGGATGTGTGTACCCACCAATACCTTGTAAAAAGAAGTAGTAGTGAATCTCTGAAAGGCTTTTATACGGTATTCGGTACCATATGGATTGAAGGCCCATTCTTTGTTAAGAGTGAATACATGTGTATTTCATTTGATAATAATAAGCTTTCCAAGTGATTCCACGAAGAAAACTGTGCCAAGAAAGTTTCTTCTCCTTAAGAATTTTTCTAAACACATCTAATAGATCCATAATTCGAGAACTGGATCAACCCGTAATCTAAAAATTTGTGTGGGAGTTATGGGTTTAGTCTATATTTTGAGTCCCCCTATATTTTCACAAACCTCCCTAAAAAAATTATTCTCCCTAAAAGCCACTCATTAAGGTTGGCAGGTCTGCTATCATGTTTATTGCATTACCCAATTGCCTTTTATTTACTAGAAATTTTTACTTATTATGCTACTGTAATTTTTATATCATTTGTTTTATTGTGAGAAAACTCAAGAATGTACCATTTTCTATGGACAAATAAAGATATCATTTCATTATGATAAAGTAAAGCATATTAAATTACACAAGTAAAGGATTTGTTTATTATGGAAATAGATGATTATATTAATAACTAGCAGAGTACCCGGCGATGCCCGGGAAAGAGGAAAAAATAACTTATTTGTAAGTTATAAGTGATTTTTTTTGTGCTACTGAACCAGTGTCCCCCAAGTGAACCACGAGTGGCCTCCATATGACACAATGATGTCATTTAT
>JASKDV010194486.1:0-20668 GCA_032466395.1 Aegires albopunctatus
ATTTTTGATGTTCCGGCTTCTTGTTTGCCAACGCCAAAGGCTAAACCTCGTCAAGCAAAAGTTGAAGACAAACAATTTAATCATTTTTTAAAGAAAAACAAAATTACATCATTTTATGAATTTACACCAGATAAAGATTTACAAAAGAAATACAACTATACACTAATTTCCCGTTCAGAAGACACTTTTGTTTGTGTTTTTATGACAGAACGTTTCAAAGAAAGTAATATTTCTATTGTTGTGCATAACAAATCCACTTTGTGTTCTCCATTGACTCTTGTTGCTCATAAAAATGGTTTGAATGTTCCACTTGGCAAAATATTGAATCCAAACGATGGCTTAGCAAGTTATTCTCAGTTCTTTGCCGATGAGAATGCCGTATTTAATCATCGACACAATCTTGAATGTACTGTTGAACAAGTTGTTGACACTCTTCAAAATCTACTTGATAATGAAGAAGATTTGAATTTGAATTTGAATAATCAAAGAAACTGAAATTCATCACAAGGCAACTACAACTGTTATATCACAAGCCCTTTTCTATGTCAGATTATTGTTTTGCTATAGAACATTTTCCTAATTGTAAATATGAGCAGCTCCGTGCTGTTTTGGTCCTGCCCAGTAAACGTAAAGTCCAATCTATTGTGTCTGCAACTGGACTAGAACAAGTTTTGGAAAAAACTTTTCTGAAGATAAATCAGAAGCAGAAACAATTGTTTTTAATCATTGATGAAGTAAAAATATGTCCAACTGTTGCCTAAGACAGTTGACTATAGATGTATTTAGAAGAATCTTACACCTCCTTCCACCCCCCCCCCCCTTTCTTCTCCTCCTCCTCCCCCCCCTAACTGTTTTTTTTTTAAAGGTGTGACTTTATGCAACTGATATTAAATATATAACTATTTATGTTCAATAAGAGTCATTGAGGCACATAAATACAACCGTCACTATAAAAAATTAATGGACTGGAGCCAGAAATCTGGGCATTCATGTCCTTTAGTAGGGTAGTCCCTGGCTCTACCACATCTCTTAGAGATTGTGTTTCCTGTAAAGAAGCATTCCAATCTTCCATGTGACAGGATTTTCAGTGTCATTGAGAAGAAAATTTGTGAAAAAAGGTACACCTTAAGCCCAGTTGCATACCATGAAAATTTTTGGCTGGCATGACATAGTCCTGAAAGCTGCTGAACACAGGAATGTACTCAATTTTAAACAGATGATAGTATTTTTAGGAAGCCCTTACTAATTAAAATTGGGGAGAAAAATAAAGTGGATGTTGAATGAATGCTAATGGATAGACATTGTGGTAATGAGTGGATGTTGAATGAATGCTTTTCAAACCTGTGTCAAATGTTGACCTCTGATTCTGGCAATTATGAGGAATGTGTTTTGTCTGAAGAATGACGAAATTATCTTGATGAAGATAGTGTGCAAGATTGTGCAGTACATGTACAATCGTTTATTATTTTGAGGTAACATTCATTAACAATAAATATGGCAGAAATTTCCCCTTTTCATAAACAATCGATTTGTTACTACTTATTTACTATTCGTTTTTGTAAATATTGAATATCAATTAAAATACATGTATCAATGTATGTTGAAATCATCCATCTTTGCTGTGTACAATAATCATAATTTATTAATGTGTAGAATGAAATGGACATCGCAGTCATTTTAGAGTTCATGCTGCATGCTGAGCTGCAGATGAAATCTACTTCGAATTTGAAGGACCACCATTGTGTTTTGGGTGATCATTGGCTCGCTTTTGACCTTGCAGAATCATTGAACCTGCCTCATCGGTTAAACATACCACCATACTGGCCGGTATTGATTTATTGAAAAATTGTCAACAGCGCAACCCAACTGCGTCCATCAGGCGTCCATAATCAGTAGGCTTGTCGCATGCTATCGGCTTCAACAAGGCACAGGTAGACTACTTTTTAAATTGCATGTGATTAACAAGGGAGAAATCCAACTGGATTCCGCATTTGGAACATGGGTGAAACAGGTGTTTCTCATGTTCAAAAACCCAAATCTTGGTGGAAAAGGGCAAGCGTGGGAAGAATGTGGCCACAATATGCATACAATACTGCAGGTACCTACATATCACATGCTCATATTCCCCAGAAAGCGGTGGGATCAAAACTCAATGTCAGGGGCTCCCGTCAATGTCATGGGTTAATGCACTGACAATGGTTGGACTGATAAAGAACAGTTCATGGAATGGCTCCTGCATTTCGTTGCTCGTCGAGAAGACCAAATATACTGGATATGGTTTCTAAAAATAGCGAAGATTCTAATGGGCCGACTGACTAGCCCACTAAATGAATGAATCGTGCTGATCTCCCTTGAATTTGAAATATAGTCGGATAGTGTTTTTTTTTTCTTTAAAAAATGTAGTCGAAAGTGAGAAGCAGCTCCGATTCTTTTACGGAAGTTCTTTTTAAAATGCCCTGATTATAGATTCATTCGATTAAAATTTTTAATAAAATGTATTCTAAAGCAAAAATCACACCTTTCCTAAATTAGTATGAGTCTCAAATGAAGAATTACTTTTCGAATCTGAAGCTAAGAGGATTGCAATACTCACAGTGCCGGTATTCGAGTAAGAAGCGCAGTTTGTAAACAATCATTTTACCGATTTCTTTCAATTTGGATATTAATAACTTTCACTAATTAAAAATCTGTGTTCAGATTACTTTTGTATGTGTGAATTCTTTGAATTTGGATATTAATTACTTTCACTAAATTAAAATCTGTGTTCAGATTACTTTTACATATGTTAATTCTTTGAATTTGGATTAGATCTATGTGTTCAGATTACTTTAATGCGATACATAAACCTAGATTTTTAGAGATCTACGTTTGAATTTCTTTGATTCCTTCTTTGCATGTGGATCTAGATCTACTAGTACTACTAACACTAGATCTCTACTCTAGTAACATATATTGTTTTTAACATTCATACTGCAAGTGAGTAATTCTTGATTGAATAATGGGGCGAAAATGTTCAGTGTATGGGTGTAGGACTGGCTATGCTACTGACCTTATGAAGGATAAGAAAGATTTCCGAAAGACAAAGATAAATGTCAAGAATGGATTCGGTGTCTGCCAAATGTTCTGGATGTGAACAAAGTGACTGAGAACATGGGTGTTTGCGCCCTTCATTGGCCAGATAATGCTCCAAAACTTGGATGATCAGGAAGACATCTCGTGCCATCTCTACCACCTTCAATCTTCCCAAACGTTACAGCTTCGAGCATACCTTCATCAACAAGAACAACACCTCGACCTACATCAAAGTCTACCCAAGCTGCTAGAGTAGTGGATATAGATGAGATGAAGGAGTTCAGAGAGCAGGGTTCATTAAAGCTGAACACACTCTTCACCGATTTAGAACACAAACTTAAGCCTCTATAGGATATTTTTCAGTGTCAGCGGAATTAAAGTCAGTTTGTTTGTTGAGTCATACCAGAACTGGACCAGTGGCAAACTTCAGTTTGTTGTATCTTTCTGTCAGAGAGCATTCAAAATCTGTCATTTTGGATAACGAGCTCTACATTTCTCTACGGAAAGTGAGTCATGAGAAAATCAAAATGATAACGCGTTGGAGTCAGCTTGATGAGATCTTGCGATTCATTCGTACTTATGAAGAGCCTGAAGATGAGAAAAAAAATCAGCTTTCATTCATCCTCAGGAATGTACAGTTGATAAACCTTCCAAAAAACTCAAGAATCCACAGCCACGCTGATTTGTGCATTGTCTTTTATTTTTATGCGAGGTCAAGATCGTTATAATTGAGCTCAGGAAATTTATTCGCTTGCCATCTGTCTCTACTATGCAGAAAATAACACGACATGCAAAAAACATGTGACAATGAGTTTTTTAAATCTATTTTTTCATCACAGGAAGACAGAAGGAAATTTTGCATTTTGATTGTCGATGAAGTGAATGTAAAAGCTTCTGTTTCATTTAAAGGTGGAGAAATTGTTGGCTATTCTGTTGATCAACCGGGCAAAGTAGCTAACACTCTTTTTTGCATACTCGTTAAATATTTTTTTGGAGGTCATACTTTTATGGCCAAGATTCTTCCTTGTCATGCTTTGACAGCTCAGTTTCAATTTGAAGAGGTGTCAGAACTTATTCAGTTACTTGAGGATGCTGGTGCTTACATTGTAGCGATTGTGAACGACAACAGCCGTGTAAACCAGTGTTTTTTAAAATAAATTTTCAACACCCGACTGTACCAAGCCATGGATAGCTTCATCACCTGTTGACAGTGCTCGACCACTTTATCTTGTATATGATCCTGTGCATCTAATGAAGAATATTAGGAACAATTGGTGTACAGAAAAGACAAAAACACTTAAAGTCAGTGCTCCTGTGCTCGGACAGCCAAATGAGAGTGTCGAGTTGATGGGAAAGTGGTCTGATTTGGAGGAGCTTTGGAAGTCAGAGAGACAGTCTGTAGTCAAGTTATCAACATTGACTAAAGCTTCAGTGTACCCATCAAGTATTGAGAGACAGAAGGTTTCACTGATGTTACAAGTTTTTTCCAGAGAAGACGAGTGCATCCCTCCAGACGTCAAGCCATTCAACATCATCATGGAAGAACACGGTCTCTTTCATCGACCTTGTCGTGAGATTGTGGAAAGTATTTAATACCAAAACACCACATGCACATCTTCGATTTAGAGATGAAGACAGGGCTCCCATATCTACTGACAATCTCAAGCAGATCAGCATTCTTGCATTATGGTCTGTCTGCGCACAACGAATGCAGCCAACAAGGAACCAGCGCATGCAATGCCTTTTTAAGCACACATCAGGGGCACTCAATTGGACATGCAAATGTCTAATTGACCTTGCATGTTATCTGCTCAAAACACCAACACAGCTCCAACACAAGTATGTAGCATTGGGCTTCTTCCAGCAGGACGATATAGAACACCACTTTGGCCACACATAACAAGAACAACAATATATATTTGACATCAACAATACAAACCCGGTGTGTGTACTGCATCAAAAATATATATCTTTGAGTTGGTGAAAACGCCATGCAACTACTTTTCTCCCATGCTCTTTTGAGCTGTGATACTACGTCCTGTCTTTTTGGAATTGGGAAAGCAGTTGCCTTGAGAAAACTTCAAAGTAAAGAATTCCTGATGTTTGCAGTTGTTGTTTTTTTATAATTCATCAGCACTGAACCAGGACATTATTGAGCCCGGAGAAAAGGCATTGTTATCAATCTATGGAATTGATTTCTGTAATAGCTTAGACTTGACAAGAAATCATTGCAAAATCAGTTGTGTATGTAGAGCCCCAAACATTGCCACCAACTACAGCTGCAGCAAAGTTCCACAGCATTCGGGTTTATTATCAGGTTCAAGAATGGTTCGGCCCAACACTCACACACAACATATGACACCTACTGACTAGGGCTTTCAGATTCAAAATGATCGCCTTCTTCCCAACATGACTGATTTGCCTACTGCCCCTGAGAGCTTGTTGGCAAACGCAACATGTGGATGTAAATCCAGATGCTCAACACTTTGATGCACATGTCAAAAACATGGACTGAAATGCACAAGTGCTTGTTCTGGTTGTCATGGACATGTGTGTTCTAGACGTTGCCTTCCAAGAATCGGGTTTGGAGGATGACATGGAATGCTATCAGGTCAATTGACATCAAGAAATTGTTTCTATGGAGACCAAGCAAAAATAGCATACAAAGACAGTGGCATCGTTATGAGAATCAAGTTGACAATAAACTTTTCCTCACTAGGCCCCCTTGCAAAGAGATGCGCAATTAAGCTCATGTGAAAAGTTATGAAAATGACAACCTCTTCTCCCTCCTGAATTCCCACACAATGTGATAAATGCCCCCCACAACTCAGAAGACCTTGACTATTTTGAAGTAAGGTGATAAAGAAAAAACATACTCAGCCCTCTCCCAGATCATCAAAATCAGCCTGAGCATTTCTAGAGCCAAAAAATTTGAATCAAGACTCAACATGCTGTCTTAAGAAGGACACCTCATTCAACTGGATAAACATAGCTGAAGAGTATCTGCATTGCATTTAAGTTTGCTCTTACTGAAATGAATTCCAAGTGGAATAATAAGACTAATTAGCGTAGCAATATTTTGGCTTGAATTAATGAAAGATACCATATGAATCAGCAATATTTCTGATGCAACCCTTCATTGGTAGACAGACGTATATCTTAGACTAGACAATCATAGAAAAATTAAAAAACAAAAACAAACAAAAACCTAAACATTTCTAAAGGAAAGAATAAAATGATTTCAAGGAGAGTTACTGAGTGAATAATGGTGCTTAAACTATGAGGAAAAATAATCGCAGTCAACATTATAGAAATAGACAATCAAAGGGGAAGAGACATGAATGATTTCACCAAAAGTAAAAAATGAAAACAAAATTGAGAATGTCATAACAATGTATAATAATGATACTTGTTAAAATGTCAAAAACACAATATTTTGGAAATTGATGATGATGATAATGATAATGACCACTGCAAAATTTATGATGGATTTACAAGTGATGACACACTATGATGTGTGGATGGTAATCGTAAAGAATAAAAATATGCTGCAAAATAAATAATTTCTGTCTTTTGTATATAGATGCATGTTGTCTGCATCAAATGCACTGTGCCTCTCGTGTGAAAAACAGGGATGTTACTGTGGCAGAATATTAACCCTGTACATGTACATCTGGGCAGATATAGAGTGCATGAAAAGACATGTCAAATAGAATGTGTGAAGCAAGCAGCATAAAACCTAGGGATTGTAAACCTAAGTCAACATGGAATACCATCAACAATATCATTTTAATCATCACCATCAAGAAGGCCAGATTGTTTTTAAATCGATCATAATTGTACTTTGTCCATAATCATCATCATCATCTTTAAAATAATTGTTTTATCAAATCTTCAATATCATTATCACCAACATTACTACTTTTTTACATGAATTATAGACAGATACAAGCACTAATCTTCCTAATAGACTAAGTGAAAATGCCCACCATTGAACAACATTGGTGCTACTGATTTACAAACGTCCATTTTTCTTGTGCCATCATGTAACGCAACTGTTTCCATCTTCTCCTGAAATTCATCCACTTCCATGACAATCAACAAATCCCTAGAGCTAGAGAAGAAAAATATGACTGCTTCGACAAGAATGGACCCATTGTTGAACACTTGCACAAAAAATACTTAGGTCTATCAGCCATGCCAAGGCATTTGTAATGACGAGAGACTCCGGCAATACATCCCACTGAAATGGGAATGGTTTGGGATCAAGCAATACATATGTTGTGAATCTGAAGGAGGGTGAAGGAATCAGGAGGCCACTGCCTCATATTCAAAGTTTATTCAAGGAAAGAAGACCACATCACTGACATACCAGCTGTCCTGCCAAATGACATTAACCATCTCATGATCTGACAACCAGCAAATAGATGGTGGTATTCCTGAACAGTTCACTACTAAACATCTTCCTCATGTTTTGGAACTGGTTGTTTCCCCCTTGAAAATAAAAGTATATGTACCATAAAAAACAATAATGATGATAAAGAGTAGATCATGGTTAAAATCCATTTAATTAAGAAAAGGTAATTTCAATTCAAATGGATAACTAATCAGAAATCACATGTAATGAATCATTATCAAATACATGTTGTGACCATATACAATCAATAATGATTAATATCTTGGCTTGGTGTTATCATCAATGGATTATTGATTTAGCAGTCATCACCTTTACCTCTATCTGCTGCAACATCAAACATTGGCCTTTAAAAAAAACTTGGAGAACAACTAAAACCTCACTCCATTGCTTACAAACATTTGTAAATATTTGCCTCCAGAAAATCCTCAGAATAAGATGGTTTGAAAAAGTCAAAAATGAAGACGTATGGAATAAAGCAGGTCAAGAAACCATCGACAAAGAAATGTATAAAATAAAATGGAGATGGATAGGGCATATGTTAAGGAAGCCTGTCTATAGCATCACAAGAAGAGCCTTCCAATGGAATCCATCTGGAGAAAAGGAAAACAGGAAAGACAAAGTCCAGCTGGAAAAGAGACCTCCTGGAAGAACTAGGAAAGACTGGAATGTCCTGGCATGAGATGGAAAAACTTTCGAAGGATAGGAAGGGATGTAGATGTTTTGTTGGCGGTCTATGCCCACCATGGGACAAGGACTAGAGAGAGACCATAAAAAATAATAATAATGATAAAGAGTAGATCATTATTAAAATCCATTTAATTAAGAAAAGGTAATTTCAATTCAAATGGAAAACTAAACATAAATCACATGTAATGAATCATTATCAAGTACATGTTGTGACCATGACACAATCAATAATGATTAATATCTTGGCTTGGTGTTATCGTCAATGAATTATTGATTTAGCAGTTAAATAAGTGTGCAACTCTATCTGTCTGTTTAGTCTTTAATGTTTATTCAGAAATGACAATGAATGAAACAAGATGACGATGGGTACTGGAAACAAACAGAAAGAATTGAAATGAAAAATGAAGTGAACTGATAGACAAGAGGAACCAACAAATGATATTTCTCTTCGATGCCTGGAACGGCTATCATAGCATAGCCCTCGACGAGAGGAAAAGACATTTGACAACTTTTATCACACCCTGGGGCAGATACAGGTACCTTGTCACCCCTCAGGGATATATTTCATCTGGAGAAAAATACAGTCGCCGCTTCAACGAGGACGGCCATACACAACCATTCTGCTACTTCAAATGGTGACATAGACTTTTATCTTAAGCGCATGTTCCCCAATGTTCCCAATGTCCAAAAATTTACTTGTGATGAAACAAAATCAAGCTACATGATGTCTTTTGGGATCGCGCCACATCTCCGTAGCATTCTGGTTAATGAGGTATCTAATCAACCGTTCTCTTAATGTTTGATGAGTCTCTCAATATGTCTCTTACCCAGAAGCAATTTGATATGCATGTTAGATTTTGGTGTGGTGGAGAGGTTCAGTCACGTTATTTTGATAGCAAGATGTTAGGTGACGCGACTTCTGATGATCTAATGGAAGCATTGAACACATCCAAAGAATCAGTAAACTTCAATAATCTAGTGCACTTGCCTATGTATTGGATAAAATGCAGCAGCAAATATAAAATGACTATGGACACTCTCTCTTCAATGTCGGGTCTTGTGACATACATCAGCTACACAATGCTCTCAAAAAGGGTATTGACTCCACCGATTGGGACTTGCCCCATATTCTCACAAATGCGTATCATCTCTTCAAAGATGTCCCTGCTCGGCGAGAAGATTTCACATCATTGACTGGTTCTAGTCAATTTCCTTCAAAATACTGTAACCATAGGTGAGTGGAAAATGTACAAGTGATGATGAAACTGAAGGAATGCTTACCCCATCTAAAGACTTATGTCAAAGCCAGGGCTGCCAACCTCGCGTAAAAATTACGTATTCTCACGTATTTTCAGCTTACTTACGCATTAATGACTTTTCAATGCATTTTATGCGTCGGCAGGTAGCAATAACTTTTCAATCACTACGTCACCGGGTGACCGGTAATCAAAAACGGAGGTGAAGTTAAAAAATAAACAATGCGATATCTAGGCGTCGTATTCGAGTCTGCTAGAAGCCTTGTATATTCGTTTGGTGGATATAGATTTATTATAGGCCCACCGATTCTAAAAATGGAGTTGTAGGCCTGAGGACTCGATAACTGGCTGACCACATTTAAATAACGCTGTAGCAGAGTGAAGTTGGATTTACCTTACCGTCAAGCCTTTGTTTAAATTTTATCGCGTCAAGTCTTCGTTGTTTGTGTATTTAGATCTTCGATGTAATTTAGATTGAGCGTAGGCCTAGATCTAGTTAGAAACGTTTTAGTTAGTGGTTTTAAGATGGCTGAGCCACCCAAGAAAAAAAAAAAGATTGCTTATGGTCAAACTTGGAAGGACTATGGCAGGGATTTCAACAGCATTGTGAAATCGGATAGGGGTTCAAGTATGGCCTTCTGCACTTTTTGCAACTCCCATTTTTCAATTAAGTCTAGTGGCAAGTTTGACATCAAGAGACATTTTTCCTCTCAAAAGCATGTTGCTGCTTAGAAGCTGCTGGCTCATTCAGCCTGCTTTCTTCTTTCGTGATAAATCAACCAAGAGGGTAGCTAGACTGAAAGAACTGCAGGCCATTCTTGGATGCCAAAGCCATGAAATTATGAAACATGTAAATACAAATGGTTGTCACTCGGTCCCTACATATCACGTCTTCTTGAACAGTGGGAACCCCTTGCTGCATTATTTTTAGAGATATCTGAGGATAAGACTTCAAATCGACGCAACAGAAAGCTCAGTCTGTGTTAAAGAAACTTTTATCAAACTAAAATCAAAGCATATGCTTTATTTCTTGAGAATGTCATCCTTGTAATTAAGAATGCAAATGCAGTGCTTCAAAAAGAAGAGCCTCTGATTCAGCGTGTCAGATCCATATTTAGATCAGTCATCAAGGATTTAAGTCTTCGTTTCATAAAAGCTTCAGCAGTTGGCAAAGGCAATGTGTTTCAACTTGATGTGAAAAAAAATCTGCTGCCAAATGGTGAACTAGATATAGGTTTTAAGTATAGGGGTTTTGTTGACAATGAAATGGATGAAGCCGAAAAGAAGGAATTCTTTAAATCAGTCACAGAATACCTGCAAGTGGCTAATGAATATCTCAACAACAAAAAATGTAACATAGATAATGAAGCTCTTATACATGCAGCTGTGGCAGACCCAGAGACCAAAAAGGATTCATCATTTTCTGATCTTCAATTTTTCATTTCTAACTTCAAATCATTAATACCAACTGATGGCATCCTGGAGGAAAACATGGACAAAATAAATAGATAATTCAGGCAGTGGCAAGCTAGTGCTTTCGAGATGGAAAACAATGAGTCTGTGGATAAGTATTGGTTTAGGATGGCCAAAATGGAGAATCAGGAGGGTGAGAAAATGTTTACCCTGCTGAGCAGAGGCATCCTAGGAATTTTATCGATTTTTCATTCAAATGCTTCATGCGAAGGCCTTTTTAATATGGTTAGGAGAAACAGGACAGACTATAGAAGCAGTATGTCCAATAAATTGGTGAAATCACTTGCAATTTGTAAAAACAAGAACTCTTCATTAAAAGAACAGCTGTCCTTGGCCAAACAATAGGTTTGAATGTTTACGACGTTGTACATAGTGTAAATAGCTTGAATTTGAAACATTGATCCATGGATGTACATAATATGATACCTTCCATCATTGGATGCTTTAAACTTTCTGTAAGAATGACTGTGCATGGTTTTTTTAGAATCTTACTCATTTTGCCTCAATCTCGCTCATTTTTTACATCAATCTTACTCATTTTGCTCACTGGGGTTTGGCAGCCCTGTCAAAGCTATGAAGGGGAAAAAAAGTGCCCGACCATGGTTCCAAGCTATATGCTACCGTCAAAGCATTTACAGAAGATCAGTTTGCAGAGATAAAATTATCCTTTGCCATTTCACTTTGTAAGCCTGTTGAGAAATTCCTAACATGTTACTAATCTGACTGTCCCATGATTCCTTTTCTGTACAAAGACTTAAATGAATTGTTGATCTTGATGACCAAAAGGGTGGCTAAAATAGATAATATTAAGGACATTACTGATTTTGATGTTGACAAAAACAATAAGGACATATTGGATTACATGAGAGTAAACATTGGCACAGAGGCAGAAGAATTATTGAAGAAAATCAAATGTTCCACCAAGTCCCTGTTAGATTTTAGGATGACATGTAGGAATTCAATATTAGCAGTTATTTCAAAAAATGTTGAAAAAAGTCCCCTCTGTCATATTCCATGACCAAATACCTGCAATTTCTCGACCCAAGCCACATGATCAGTAAACCAAAGACATCAGCAAACCACCTGAAATCAGCTTTACTTCTGGCAAACCATTGTCCCCTCATTGAAGTTGATGATATGCTTGAGGAGTACGACAGGCTGCTGACCAGCATCAAATCTAATGAGACATCTATGAACTTTTGTCCAAACTCCAATAGAATTGACTCATTGCTTTATAATGAAATTGCCAACAACGACAGATATGCCAAGCTGTGGGGATTTGTCAAAAAGTGCATGGTGGTTTCCCATGGCCAAGCCACAGTCGAGAGAGGATTCTCAGAGAATAAAATGGTGTTAGAGACCAACATGGGTGAGAAGACATTGGTGGCTAGGCCCACAATAAAGGATTACATGAGATACATAGGTGGCGTAGAAAAATTCAGCATCACTGACAAACTAGCAAAATCTTGCTCGTTGGCTCACAGAAGGTACAAGGCCTATTTAGAAGAAAAGAGGACAACAGCGGTCAAGAGTGGGAAAAGAAAGCTTGCTGAGGAGGAAGTTGTGGGGTTGAAGAGGAGGAAAGTAGAGCTTGAGAAGAATGCTGCATATTTAAGGTCAGTATGTGAGAGGAAGTCAGACAATGTCACTACCATGAAGGAACACTTGGTCCTCTTTACATCAGCAAATGCTCTCAGAAAATCTGCCAAGCAGAAGGAGGGGGGGGAAGGCCTCAATATCCAAGGAAATTGAGGAAAAAGAGGCTGCAACCATGGTTATTAGAGCACATTTTCTTACCTTCTTTACTTTGGGGAGGGGAGATTTTTTAGTAATTCACTGATTATATTATGCACTGACCGCGGTACGATAGGTAGTCTTAAAAAAGAAAATTGTCTTGAAAAATTAATTTTGATTTGAGTGGGGACCCTGTCTTTACTTGGTGATTAATGAATTGATTGTGCTTCTATTTAATTATTTTCTGCTGTTTTGGTGATTGTGATTTAAAATCCGTATCATGGGAAGGTTCCAACAAGGCAATACCATATGGCATGGTAAGCACCTAAGTTTTCACTCTCTTTTAACAAAATTGGATTTGTTGGCCGGTAGCAGCCAATTTACCCTCGAAGGAGAACACATGGTGTTTGCCACTAGTCATTTAAATTGAAAAATGGACAAAATTGGCCCAGACAGATTAACAGATAACATTGCTGAGCTCTGAGTGTTTTCTGCCTTAAATAATGGCTAATGGTGATATAAACTAGCTTCAATCTTACTGATTGGTATCAAAAATTCTGGCATGTCAGTTTTCATTGTTTTTCCTCTCTAACCAGGAAGTACAACTCATAGATGTAATCGTAATTGATTCTTGCCTAAAAATCGACGATGCTCTTGGCACTAAAAGCAGACTATAAATCTGTTGTGATTCAACCCCTGACTTTTACAGGTAAGACTTTTGTTGTGCCACGTTCCAAAGCTGTTACACCACGTAACGAACATGCTTCTGAACAACGAAGCTTGTTACTGGATGAGTGATAAGATTGAAGTGCATCCTGTAAAAAATTTGACTGTCTTGACACCAAAACTCTTATCACGAGTCTTGCACAGTATACTATGACACCACAACTCATTTCAGCCCAAAATTAGATGCAGATAGTAGTCATGGGGTCAAAGTAGTCATTTAAATGGTGCTGTGAGATATATGACATTAGGAAGAGTATCCATTAGTGCACAACTTGATGAAGGCTATGCTTTAAATGTAAAAAGACATAATGAATCCGTTGACAGAAATAGATATCTTTTAGATAAGATTATTGAGTGTATTAAATTTTGTGGAATTCATGAACATTCATTCAGAGGACACGATGAGCAGAGCACATCTCACAATCGAGGTGTTTTTTTTAAAGATCTGCTTACACTATTAGCAACATTGGATAGCCAATTATCTAACCATCTGAATACTGCCACTTTTGCAAAATACACACCAAACGTGACCCAGAATGAAATTTTCGACTGCATATTTGAGTCATTTCAAGAGGAAATTTGCAATGATCTAAACAAGGCTACTTTTGTAGCAGTAGAAGCAGACGAAACGACAGATATTTCATGCCGTTCACAATTTGTTATCATTTTAAGATATATCAAAGACACTAAGCCAGTTGAGAGATTTTGGAAGTTCGTTGATGCACATGATCGTACTGCTGTTGGCCTATCAAGAATTCTAATAGAGGAGTTGGACAAATTAGACATTAAACATAAACTTATTGCGCAAACATACGATGGAGCGGCTGTTATGAGTGGAGCTTCAGGAGGGGTGCAAAAACTTGTTAGAGATACGTTTCCTCATGCAGTTTATATCCATTGTTTTGCTCACCAGTTAAACTTAGTTTTAAAAAGACTCACAGCTCATATCCCTGATGTAAGACTATTTTTCACAAATATAGCTGGCTTTTCTTCTTTTTTTTCGGTGTCCCCAAAGCGGACGGACGCACTGAGAGCAGCATGTTGTAGATCATTGCCAAGGCCCATTGAGACCAGGTGGAATTTTCAAAGCCGATTAATTTCCAGTGTGCGAGACAACAGAGAAGCGTTGATTAATTGTTTCGGTGACATCCAGAACACAGAGGGGTGGGATGATGTGACCGTCAGGGAAGCTTCTGGACTCCAGAGATTGCTTGAAAGTGAAGATTTTGTCTATTTTCTTGATTTCTTCAATGATATTTATCAACACGTTGATGTCCTCTATAATACATTTCAAACAAGAATAACTAACGGAATAGACGCATCGCAGTCTATTGCTTCTTTTACCAAAAGCATCCAAACTTGCAGAACTGGCTTAAAGCAGGGCCCACAAACAACAAGAAAAAGAAAAAAGTCTGAAGTCAAATCATCTGCAACAGAGGTGTGTGACACGTTGATGACACAACTTACATCAAGGTTTGAACAATCAACGCATGTGTCAGCTTTTAGTTTAGTTAATCCACAACACTTTACTGCATACTTGAAAGAGTTTCCAGAGAATCATCTGAAAACCATTCTTTCTAACTACAATTTTATGGACGAAACAGCACAGAGAAGTGAACTGCGAGTTATCCATCAAAACAATACATTTTCTTTGGAAAACTGCCCAAGTGTGTCTTCTCTATATAGTTTATTTGTTTGCTCAAATCTCACGAAAACTTTCAAGGAGTCCACTAAATTGTTGGAAATTATATTAACAACCCCTGTATCATCAGCTGAACCTGAAAGATGTTTCAGCACTTTAGGTAGGATCAAAAGTTCTCTGAGAAACTCAATGGGACAAGACAGACTAAATGCTCTTACTCTGTTATCAACACACAAGATGGAAATTAACAACATCTCAAACTTCAACCAATGTGTCAATGAAAAATTTGCCAGCCAGAAGAACAGGAGAGCTGATTTTTTCTACAAATACTAATAGGTATGTGCAGTCATATCTTTATTTTTTTAATTAGGTTTTTTAATGGCAAAACCATTATATATTTAAACGTATTAAACAAGCGTTGGTTTTGCCAAATTACTACCAAAAACGGCCATTTTCATGCTCAAATTGCAAATATGTCAACCCCCCCCCACGAGCGCTACCCTTCCCATGCACCACCACTGGATGTAGAGGGTATGTGGGAGCAGCAAAAGAGAGCAGGGCATTTGTCTCTCACCAACATCTATGAAATTAAAAAAGGCTATGAAAAATTATGTTTCATCCCTTTCGGTGAAGAGGGATAAATTTTTGATTGGAGTCAAGAGGGACTTGATGAAGTCAATGCCTCAATCTGTTTCAAAGGATCTAGGATTATCTGTGCCCACGACAAAAGACAGAAGAGACATTGATGAACTTTATTTTAAAAAAGATTCACGACAAAAAATTGCTGTGAAAGGTCATTTGGATGATATATCAGTATATTTACCATCCAAATGTAACGTTTCTAAGCGGACACACGAGTAAAAAGAAATTTTGCAAGACCCTATGACAGCCATTCACAAGGAGTTCAGCGTGATCCGGCAAGAAGGGACAGCGAATTTAAGGTCCTTCTATATGCACAGGGGACAGCATATTTTGACATCGCAGCATGCTAAATTTCGCCAGTGCATATGTGAGCTGTGCTTCAATGCAAGAGCAAAATTGCAGCAAATTAATAGATTCTTGTCAGAAAAGCAAGGCCTCTCTGACATGATTTCGCAAACTCTGTGCAAAAAAAAAAATCAATTTTCACAGGATAAAATGTGTTACACGAAAGTGTGATGAATGAGGAATAACCAAGGACAAATTACATCAATTACAAAGAGCCCAAAATAGTGCTGCAAGGTTAATTCTTGGAAAAAATAAGCGAGATCATCCGAGCCAATTTTTGATTACACTTCATTGGCTCCCAATAGAAGAAAAAAAAATGTACAAATTGATAACCTTGCAGGGGCGTGTGGTACCAATGGCTAAGGTGGCTGAAACACCCAATGATTTTGCATGTAAATGCATGAATTACAGGACAATAATGTTTCTCAAACAACAGTATTCCAGATTCTCTTGTTCCCTTATCTTTAAACAAAATACACCACTTACGTATTATTTTATTACAATAATTAGATCTAGAATCTAGATCTAGTTTAATTAATAGATTAATGCCCCTTAAGCATTCCTATTTAAACATTTATCAGATCGATACTAATGACCATACAGCTTAATCTAGATTGAGAGACAATTTATAGATGAGGAATTTTGATATATATATATATATATATATATATAAGAAATACTTGAAATGAAATCGGTTATTACAATGGACATAAGCTTCAAACTAACTGTAATCTGCTGCAAGTGAGTTGCTAGTGTCTTCACACACATGCTGTTGCTGTAGGAAATATTTCAATAGAATGGTAGACTGAAGATGGATTCAGTTCTCTTTGCGATACACGCTAATGGTCACTGGCTGTTAATGAAACCCTGAATGATTGTTGTATTTCATTTACTCATTTCCACCACTTTGGTGATCTCAGGGAGTTCCAATACTACCTCCATAAACAGCCAAGGCTTTTTTTTTTCATACAGACACATGAGACCTAGATTATAGTCCATCTCCGATATTACTTGGCAATCATTTTATCCCAGCAATGTAATAATAGGAGCATACGGAAACCCAAAACCAAACTAGATTTGAAGCCTGCACATGAGACTCCAATGGTATTATTGCTATGAATAACGGCTCTCGGGATGTTAAATGTCACGTGGCTCACGAGAATATGTTCATGAAGCCCTGTATATCTGACAAGACCTTCTTCAACAGTTGTCATGCCATGCTAGGCAGACTTGTCTTGTTGACCCCTAGGTCAAGCACATTGTACAACATTTCATTGACATACGACATTTAATACAGATGGTAAGCACTCTGGTTCTTCTTTACCATGATTTCAAGTAAACTTTGGACAAAGCAATGGTCAAACTCAGCAGTTTGAGTTTGATCATAGGAATTGCTAACTTGAAATATTGGGGTTGATAGATTGATCAATCGATTGATATTAATCAATTGAAGGACTCTACTATTGATCGTTGAATTATTGAATACAAAGCCAGCACAAACGTGAATATAAGTCTTCAACAGGTATTGAAATAAAAGAATGGTATCTAAATGTTGCCTGTGGTAAATATCATATGGCACCAACTTACAAACGGGGTTATTCTACATCACCAAGTACGTGGATGCCCCACAGGACCGTACATCCCCATCAAAACCCATTCATAATAATATAGGTTAGTAAACTGTACTGGTGGACCATATAGGGGCAGTATGCCAGTTGAGTGAGTAGTGGGCTAAATTCGACCCACGAGCGAGTAGGGCCAATTAAATTTGACCAAATAAGATCAAAGTATTATCTGCCACCTCAATAAATGGATGCACATATCATCTGGGACAAAATAGGTTGAAAGCAATAAATAAGGATGATCTCATCACCGACTACAAAGACAAATAAAATGCACCCTAAGGTTCCAGATGAAGTGGAAGATGCCTTTTCTTACGACTTTATGCCAGACAGACCAGATGACCAGCAAGTCAACAGGTTTGCAGACTACCTATTCACTCACTACGTTGACTCACTCAAGTGTTCTATCGGCACGTCAGCAAAAGTACTCGCTCAACTATACGTTTAAGTGGCAACCTCCGACTCTAAGCTATTGATGTACGTTGATCGCATTCTAACAAGGCCGTCTTCATACTGGTTTCTAGATGGTCTTGATTTTCACCAATGGCAGAAGGCCACAGATATATGGCCATTGGAGATACGGGTTGCCTATTAATCGAGGGATCATTAATTTTGATCGATTTATTGATTGGCTAATTGTATGATATTACCATGGACTATTCTTTATTCCACCTAAAATGACGAATGAAGAATTGGCTCGTAGAAAAATTGATTAGGTGATCGACTCATGTTGAATGAATCATCGACTGAATGATTCCAAGGTATTTAAATTCCATGGACATTTCTATATTCCACCTCGGATCCCAAATCCTCAAATATCCGGTCCGCCATATTGGATTTGTGGGGAGTTGGGATCTACGGTACTGTTTTTACTTCAGGTAAACAATGAGATGTTCCTCTAAGACCATTTTTATCGAGCCACATCAAATTCAATTTTTTGCCATATTACATGACTATTAATATATTGATCTCTCATTCCTTTTACAGATTTTTACTTTCATACAAAATGGTTTTAGCTTTTTACCAATCATGAAAAAATGGGTTTCATTAGACCCTCCAATACTATTTTGATTTTGTCTCTGACCGTACACAATACGAAATTGGAAGTGCAACTTTCATATTCTTGCAACGTTCATATTTGAAGTTAAAATGTGATGTCATTCCTACAAAATTGCTTGGATAAAACTGAATGGTGTATCTTTTATATTCAAACTGACCCATGGCCAAATCTACAATGTATTGCACCGATCTGTGCTAAAAATAAAACCTCTATCCTCAAAATATGGAAGAAAAACATCCTATTGGAAGTAGAAAATGACCATCCAACAGGGAGGGAGTTACTGATAAAAGGAACAATAATGACCTCTCTGGGGAACGACATAAGAATCAAAATTACTCTACAGGGACCATATGAAAGAAATGTTATCAAGCCAATCCCTAATTCAATCAGCCTTAGAAATATTGCTTTCTATTTGGAAAAAAAGGAGATCCAAGTCTTCTCCATGAGGAGAATAAATAATTTCTATGGCAATCCTACGGAGACGGTAGAAATACAAACAATCAACCCTATCTCAGAAATCCATGAGATAGGAGGATACCAAGTCTCAGTATCCAAATTCCTCACTTATCAGGAAAAGAAGGAAATAGAAAGAAATCAGGAAATTAAAACCCCCAAGAACAGAATAGCTGAGAACCCTGAAAAACCCAAAGAAATTTCCATAAAAGCAGAAGAGGAACTCCAGGAAAAGGTTGTCAAAAATTCCACACCTACTATCAACAAAAAAATAGGTAACAAACAAAAATTGGAATCCTATAAAGAAACTCTTATGAATGAAAAAGGAAAAGAATGTGCCAAAGAAGAGACTGGATCAACGAGAAAAGCCAGTCCTTAATCTCATGGAGGATGAATTACATATGTGACAACAGATTTATTGGTTGCCTACATCAAGCCTTCTGCAATAACCGAGGCAACCGACATCTATGCCATAGATGTGTCCTGGCGCTCTAGAATGAAGAAGAGAGAGGAGCTGTCTATAGGGGAGTAAACAAGAACATAATTGCAAGAAATGAAGGACAATGGCTTGTCCAACACTGCCATTACAACGTTTTACGACAAAAACAAATTTGAAACAACCAGCAAAAATTCACCAATATGCATCGACAGCCATTCTCCAAATGACGAAGATGTAATCATCAACAAACCAAAAGAAGAAAAAGAAGAAGAAAAACCAATCCCATTGCCAAACATACCAACCACAAAGGTGTCTTTGCGCATGTAAAAGAAAACTCAGTGGTTGAAAATCGATAAGAGCAGACCATTCCAGCCGCCACTCAGGCACAATTCGAAATGTAATTCCTACCGTGACCTGTAAGGAAAATTGACGAAAGATAGCATTGGAGGCTAATATCAGCGAGGAAGGGTTGTGGTTTAATTGCTTAACGGCCGCTCCCACAATTCAAGCGCATAGAGAAATATTTGATTATTTAATATGCGCTATACAAATGCTTTCCATTATTATTATTATCATTAAAAGAAGATTACAAAACAAGGATTTGGCGATTACACCAAAAGGTTCACCATATCCGACCATCTCAAGCCCCTCTTCAGAAGGTGAGAAAATCGATGACTTATATACGATTTATGATCCAGTACATCTTATCAACAACAATTAACTGTAAACGAATACAAACAAGAAGAAGAAACCCAATATTATGGAGAATTTTACATTAGACGGATTCCATGGATATTCACCAAAAAGCATGAATTATTTAAAATCTTGAATAAAAATTAAATTTATCATCATTTCTTATCAGATTTTTTTATGTGAGATTTCTTCACATGATGAAAAAGCTACAAAAACAACAAATTTTGATTTTGATGTATTTTGTTTAATTTGAGGTGTCAAATGTGTGTGCGCAGTCATAAAAAGGCCGTCACATCATCTACTCTGATTATTTCAGTTTCTCAATTGGGGCTGGTGTCATTAAGAATTGATCCTCCAGGCTCATTTTTTTACTTAGCTCAAATTTCAGACCTACGGAATGTGTTTGA
>JASKDV010194487.1:0-11319 GCA_032466395.1 Aegires albopunctatus
CTCTCTCTCTCCCTCCCTCTCTCTCTCTCTCTCTCTCTCTCTCTCTCTCTCTCTCTCTCTCTCTCTCTCTCTCTCTCCATCTGTCTATCTCCTATTTCTCAACCCACTTTTCCTATCCAAACTTTCAAATGCTTATTGCGTGAATTTTGAAAAGGAGTAAGAAAAAGAAACGATTAAAGTGTTTTCAAATGCCAGCTGTTTGAAAATACAACCATATAGATTTAAGGTTACAGTTTAAATTACATGTTGTTAATAGAATATGATACATAGAATCTAGTAGTCAAACATGAGTTCATGCCTATGCATGCAGGTAGTGCAGTAAATTAATGAAGCTTTTAACACTGTTATCTGGTGAATGTGTTAGAATAAAATTGAAACATAGTATATTACTAAATGTTCAAAAGAAAGCCTCCATAAAAACTACATTATTATGCGATGCTTGTTATATTTACCGTAATGATTTTATGACATTTTTTGACAATCTCATCATTGAAGGCCATAAGTGTAAAAATACTTTACAATTTGTTGATAAAATTTCTCTATGGATTATTTTAACCAAAAAGTTGGGAACTTCCTCTATCAACGTGTTACTGCGAAAAACGATGGCCACGATAAACAAGATACACAAATTGAAGATTGCAGGCAAGTCTGGAACTGAAATTGAAATAATATTACTCGAAAAACTTAATATCTAGATATCTATTAAAGTTTGAAAGAAAGAAAACATCGGTTTAGGCATAATTTCGTGGTCTAAAGGCCTCGTCCTTAAAATATAGACCTACGATTATCTTACCAGTCAGTAGATTCTTGGAACTGATGACTGTCTCCTCTCTGTCTAGAGGGGAGATCTATAGATCTAGAATCCAGATCTAGAATCTAGATCTAGATCTAGATCTATATTCTAGAAATCTAGTAGACTATTCAATGTAACCCCAGTGAAACAGTATGTCCAGTGATACAGAGCCACAAAATCGTATGTAAAAACACCACTTCTAATTTGAAAAGTGACTGATTTCAAGAGAAAACATATTTTCCATGTCTAAACTAAAATATTCACAAGGCTAAATTAGGCTCAAATGAAAATCTAGAGAATCAGGCTCTGTTTTGTGTCACTTGATGTACTGTGTTAATGGGGGATACATTCACGATGTAGAAATCAAAAGCTTGCCTTAGAAGAAAGAAAACATTGTCATGGAGCTCATAAGATTACGATCAGATTTTTCATGGCTATTTCGCAGTGAAAATCATTTTTAAGAAGAAGGATCTATTGATTTCAGGATAGATCTTTAACTAGATCTAGATCTATATCTGTAGTAAATGTACCCACAGTGAAACAGTTACCTTAGTGTCACAGAGTCACAAAATATAAGGTAAATAACAACACTCCTGATTTTAAAAGTGACTGATTTCAAAGAAAAAATGAGATACTTTCCATCATGTCTAAACTAAAACATTGACTCAATGAAAATAAGTGAGCTGAAAATCAAGCTCTGTGTCACTGGGTGTCTAGATCTAATTGTTGTTGTGATATAAGATTGTCATCTTTTTTTCTTTTATTGTAAAAAATTGTATTCTCACTTATTTTATTATATTTCTAATTCTCTAAACCGTCTAGGTCTTGTTTGATGTGTCTATCAATTATCAAGGGATTTTAATCTGTTTTCACAAATGTATGCAGAATTATTTAATGATCTTTTTTAGGCCCTAAGTCATGTATAAGATCAAGATGCCTTGTTCTTGACAGCGTCTTGATTTCAAACTCATTTTTTATCAATGATTGAGTCTTTGACAATGAATAATTAACAGTTGAGATACCAATACTAGATCTCTAATTATATATATAAAAATATAATTGGCTTACAACCTTTTACTTTCTATGCATCAAGAACATGGCATTATTTCACATATAGGGGCTTACTGTCCTACAAAACAGTCTATATCACTGACTTCTCTTTGGGAATGATGCTGATACCTGAAATACAGCATTATACATGCTTATTAATCACAAACAAACCAAGAGCAACTCATTTTTCTTTACAGAGGTTTCCGTAAAAATAGAAAGTGATGAATTTGAAAAATACCCCTGTTTTTATATTGCTTTGAATAATATTGTTTCATTTTTTCTCCTTGCAGATTGTAGAATATCCTAGTGTTAAAGGAACAAGCTGTTTCTTCCCTCATTGCCGACCCAGCCATGGATGGGAAGACGTATTTAGATTTTATGAAAATTGTTCTTATTTGTTTATTATGGTACCTGTGTAGCACTAGTGACAATATTATAGGAAAAGTTGTCTTATCATCCTTCCCATATCCAATGACAGTGACGTTAACCCATTTAGTTGTCGCAGCCACATTCCTTGGTCCAATCAAATCATGTATGAATGTGCCGAGGGGAGAGCCTATACCCAAGAGGTATTATTACACCATGATCATACCATTAGCCCTTGGAAAGTTTGTGTCATCTGTGTCCTCATATATTAGTATATGGAAAGTGTCAGTCTCATACGCACATACAGGTAATCATCTGAATTGCTATTTATAATTTACAAGCTGGGTACTCGGCTTCGCTCGTGGAAAAAGAGTACTTGGATGCATTAGTTAAGAATAAGATATTGCTGTCCGCGCCGCTAAAGCTTAATGCTTGATTTAAATCTAGATCTAGAATAAGAGAAATTATTGATTGGAGAGTTAAATCTTTTATATAAGGCATACGGATTCGCGTTGTAGTTTTGCTATATTATTTCTTTCAATGCCGACTCTACTTTCGCCGGATCTAAATAGAGATCTAGCTACCGTTTCACTGCTGGGTCGACAGGGAAACCACACAAACGCACACATCCGCCTACACTAAATAAAAAAATTATTTATAAATTGAAAGAAATGAAAATTTAAAAAAGGAGAAAAAGCTGATCATAATAAAAGAAGAAAAAAGCTAGTCAATAAATAATCAACCCCCCCCTATTTTGCCTTCTATTAATTATTGACACTGCCGGCAAGTTGGAAAGTAGCGGTTTTGCTGTCCAACTGCTGCCGATCACAACGTCAGATAAATGTGAATGGAATTATTTGCAACAAGGTTGTGAATTCGTGCATGTGCAATGCAATTTTTGGTTGTTATTATTTCCTGTGCCGCCATTATTCAATCAAATGGTAACACTCTGTGTATCCCTCATATTTTCAATAAAAAAAAGGCTTCCATTTTACTCGCGAATAAAGGATTCTACTTTATTTCGTTGACTATTGACATGGTTCAATTGTTTACTAAACCTATTTGCATTTGAGACCGAGGCGTCATCTTTTACAATATATCTGATGGCTGATCGCTGTTTCAAATAAAAGGCTAAAATAAATTAATTAAATAGATTTATGTACTTATATATCTTTATGCTCGGCACCCTATTTAGTACCTGTATATATATGACAAAAATATGAGTAAGTTGTGGTGCTAAATAAGAATCCATTTTACTGCAGTTGCTGAAAGCAGTAATTCCTTCATGGAACAGGTATTTTGACTAGTTACATATGAAGGAAATAGAGTAGTACTAGCTTGGGTGTACTGTTCCTTGCAGAACTCATGAAAGTACTGGATTTGGATCTGTCTTTATATGCCTACTACTTTCTGGCTCCTGCCTAACAAGAAGGATCTGGTCCATTCAACTATATTTACAGAGAGATAACAATTTGATTTATTTATTAGCGCATAGCCCTATGTGATCTGCTTTGTCAAATGCTTTTGAGAAGTCTAACAAGATGGCAGCAGTTTGGCCCCTAGTGGGACTCGCATATCTAGGCTCAAGCAATTTTGGCTTTTAGAAATGTATAATGATTTTATGAATGATGCACATGGGGCAAAACCTCCACACCACCGAAGGTGCAAAATGTCACCTACAAATTATGTGATTGAGACTGGGATTTCTACCAGAATAAACTGCTAGTTTTCAAAGTATGCAACCAAAGTCATTGTTGAAAAATAAAGATGCAAGAGGCCTGTGCTGCAGCCAGATATGTCACAGATCTCTATAGTTGACAATCATTCAGGTGTGTTTATGACTGGAGTGGGGCTGATGTGCAATTGCTGAATTGTGTGAAGAGTGGTAAATTAGTGTTTTTTGATTTGGAAACACAATTTACAGATAACTTCCGATGTCATGATTAGAGGATCTTAAGTTTCAAATTTCACCCTGAGTGAAGGAAACGTCTCTATTGCCAAATATAATATATTTTTAATCTTTTGTTAACATATTCCATGTATTATCATTTTTTGTATGAATTGACAGTGTACAATATGTCCTTGAACAAACTAGGTGTACAATTTAAAAAAAATTGAAATGTGTGTGATAGGATTGACTTTATAAAACACATTTTATGATGGTATTCTGTGTATCATCATATAAATTTGCAATATGCTTTACACTGTGTGCTTTAAAAGCTATTGTGTTAACTATAGCTGGATAGCCCCGTTCTACGAACGGAGATAGTAATCGTTTCATTCATCAAAGTGAATTCACATGTTATAGGCTATCTCTAGATTCTAGATCGTTTCACCTTTGTTATAGTAAAGAATAGAATCTAGATTTATCTAACTGTGTTCGATGTTCCAAATAAGTTGCATTTCACATTTGTAATAGAAAGAATAGAGTCAAAGAGAATAATGATATAGGATCTATATTCTATTCTTAGCCAAAGACTCGAGTACTAAAATAGTGGACTCTCACACCTCTAGCTGGCGGAAATGGAACGCATGGTACAGTCAGTCATTCGCAGTTCGACTTGTTTCTCATCAGAAATGCATTTTGCTCTTTATGCTACAAATATTGCACTTGTCTTTAAAATATTATTACCACTCCAATTTCCAATGCTTTTTACAATTTTGTGCCAATTTTCGTGTGTCTAGAAGGTGTGGAAATGCTCGGTTAGGAGGTGCTCAGTTTTGTCCACTACCAATTAATAATAGATTAGATTAGCCTTTAACATATTTTCCCGTTTTGGTTTAAACAAGGGAAATTTCTTTTCAAAGGATGAATAATGTAAGACTTGGATTTCATTTTTATACTTTAGTTGGTGAAGCTCAAAATATTTTTTTGATGTTATGCTATGTCCTTATCATTATTTTCAATTACCAAACAGATAAGATGTGTTTTCCAATGCATAAAAGAAAACATGCATTTTATACTTTTCAGTCAATAAATGGAATCTAGTGTACTGTAGAGCCTGTAGTTCATGTTTCCACACTGACAAAGGGTAAGTCCTGATTAAATCTATTAATTTCAACAAACATTCTTTTTGATCTTGTTTTTCTTTCCTAGTTGGTTCAAGTAGTGTAGCCTATAAATGTTTTATGATAAATCCTGCACCAACAGTTCCCATATTATGCACTTCCCAATGATCATTTGTTGCCTTTGTGCCATTTGAATATTTATGTAGTGTCCTAACAATCCCACTTTTGTTTCCTAATTTATGTTTTACATTGTTCGTTCATAGGGAAGGTTTAAAAAGGCTTTTGGGTATACTCCTTGTATATGAGACATAATTTAATTTTTTGCATTTAAATCAATGCTCAAAGAACATTATAACTACTTAAATGTGATCCTCTTATAAAAAAACTTGTACGTCTATTTGTATCTTAGTTGTCAGTCAAACTAATGGAGTGCTTCCCTGTTAACAATGTCATGTTAAGGAAAATCTGATCAAAAACTCTTTGAAACTTTTTATCTGATTTAAACTATACTTTTATTTGGTCAAGATTAGGGAAAGTCTTTGATTTCCAATTGGGTTTTTTACCCCTTGTCTTTTTCAGATTATCAAGTAGGAAATATTATCCAAAGAAAAGTGTGAAGTATCTAGTAGCCAAGTCTCCAGGATCCTCTCAAATAGTGTGGTCCAGATCACCTTTGCAACATTTCCAACGTAGAAATCAAAATGTATTATCATATAGCGTTTCCCCCATAAGTAGTATTTTAAACACTTGTCCTGATTTACCCTTAAGTCTTTCTTTACAATCACCTATTACCGCTAGTGCCATCAGCATAAGACATTTTCAAACATCTCCACATCTTGGTAAAGAAGAATCTAAAGTAGAGCAGACTGTAAAAGCTTTGAAAGACAGTGTAAAAGAAGCTGAAGAGTCTAAGGCAATCCCAGATATTCATGAGGAAACCACCCTTGTTCCGAGTAAGAAAACTTTGACTCAAAAGTTTGTTGCTGTTGTCAAGCACTATTATCATGGGTTTCGCCTGTTGTTCATCGATATGAGAATAACAGCCAAATTAATATGGCAGGTTTTGAATGGAAAGACCTTATCAAGACGAGAACATAAGCAAGTAAGTAATGTTGATCTTTTTCATAATTATTTAGCAGGTATTGTTGTTCTCTGTTTTTACATATAATGAAGGTTTTGAAACATGTATTTTATTTCGAGGATATGTTGTGTGCACATGTGTGTATTCTTTGTAAGTGTAAGAATTAAAGAAAATAATTGATTGTTTTATTGTAATGCTGTGATGTAAAAAAGACAACTAAATAGTATTTGATTTTGAATAATCTTCAGTAAAGGTAAGAAAATTGCTGTTTGTCTAGTGAGTATATTTTGTTGCGGGAATTCTTAAATTTATTTTTCATAAAAGAATTTTTTTCTTTTTATTTTACAGCTGGTCAGGACAACTGCAGATATGTTCCGAATTCTCCCGGTTTTGGTATTTCTTTTAGTCCCCTTTGCTGAATTCTTACTACCAGTGGCTTTAAAATTATTTCCTAACATGCTGCCTAGTACCTTTGCAGAGGAAGAGAAAGAGGTCAGCACACGTGACTTTTTCTTGAAAATCTGGTCTTGGAATATAGATGTTGCAATTCTAGGATGACATTTTTTAAATGGGGAGGGAGGTTGGTTTTGTATTTATGTTAATAATATTTTGTAATAGTTTTTAATTCATTATTCCTCTTTGTTGATTAGACATTCAAGATGGTGACATTTCTCCAATATTTGGATAGCATCCAGTATACATTTTAAATATAAGAATGAATTTTATAATTACAGGTTGTTTAAAAAGGAAGAACTGATTTCTGTTGAAAGTTTCTATCATTACGAAGAAAATCTAAATGTTTAGTTTAGTTTCACAATCTCTTTCAAGAAAAAGAGAATTTTTTAATATTTTATTTATTTAAAAGCTTATTCGTTTGTTTCTGATATTTACCTTCTGATTTCAGAAAGAAAAGTTTAAAAAGCATCTAAAGGCAAAGATTGAGATGGCAAAATTCTTGCATAAGACAATTCAAGAATCTGCTATTCAGTCCAAGAATGCAGAAGGGCAAAATGTAGAGTCTTTTGCCATATTTCTTGACAAGGTTTGTATTAATTTTTCACTGAATGAAGTTGAAAGGAAACATTTAAGCCTAGTCCTATCAAAGTATATTTTTGAAAGCAAAAAGAATTTGATGAAATGGAAAGATTATCAAATTATATCTTTTGAAATAATTATAGAACAATGATTTATTTTTTAAAATATTTCTTTTTAAAGTAAACCAACTGTGAAAGCTGTTGTTACAATATTTTTACTGTGCAACTAAAGCCGAAATCAAGATGAGATAATGTTTTTTACATTCACACATCCACACAGCCTAAGGTTTAATTATATTGAATTTTTACATTTTGCACAAGTTTGGAATGGTTTAATTCTGCTGTTTAGTTGAAGAAAAAGAAATAAAAATTTCATCTCCATTTAACATTTTTGATGTGATCATTTTAGTGAGGATAAATATGTCCCTATGTCTACTAACATCATTCTGATTTTCAGATTAGAGACCAAGGCATTAAACCACGTACCAAAGACATAATGAAATTTGCCAAACTGTTTGAGGATGAGATCACTCTGGATAATTTATCTCGACAACAACTCAGAGCTTGCTGTATTATGCTGGGAATAACGCCAATAGGCAGTGATGCATTGCTTAGGTTCCTCTTGCAAATGAAACTTAGGAGACTTTTAGCAGATGACAAGGTGATTTTTGTTTTCTCTCTAAGTATTATTGTGTCATTTCCAAAAACACCATCAGGCTTTTTCAATGAGAAAAAAGAATGCTCTTGACCTAAGTGTCAAACAATCCTTGATGCCCAGTTTTGTGCTTATTAAGGCTTAAAGTTAAAGAATAGTCTCATCTTTTTTTATTTTTTGCTTTTTTCTAATCTTAACTAGTGTTTTTAAATATTTTGAAAAGGGACACTATTTTTGAGAATCATTCACTTGCTCTAAGGGGAGCTGTTTTATTATTTTTGCACTGCCTTTAAGTTCTCGAAATAAGCTTTCAATTATTTCTGTTTCTGTCCATTTTCAGTTGATAATCAAAGATTACAATGGCGATTAACTTATTCAATTCTCAGTTTTACAATATTATTGTTCATTTTGTACGTACCGTAATAATTTTTATGGAATTTTGATTATTTCTTTTTAAATTGTTTCAGATGATCCAGAATGAAGGAGTTGAGTCACTGACTATTTCAGAACTCCAGTCTGCAAATCGTGCGAGAGGAATGCGAGCCCTTGGTGTCTCTGAAGACAGGCTTCGATCACAATTAGAGCAATGGCTTAAATTTCATCTAGAATTGAAGGTACCAACGTCACTGCTTCTTCTTTCAAGAGCTCTCTACCTTCCAGAGACTTTATCTACTGAAGAGAAGCTCAGTGCCACGATTACCCAATTGCCTGAAACTGCGGTCAGTATTTATTTACAGCTCTGCTCTTGAAAATTAATTGTATGATGCAGATGCAGGAATCAATAATGAAATTACTGTTGAGTTTAAGGGATTATGTAATTGTATTTCCATGTTAAGTAAAGTCAATAAACCTTGATTTCTTTGAACATGGAAAAATAATTGTAATTTAGCATAACTTTGCTGATATTAATTTTGATTTAGATTGTAAAGTAAAATGTGATTGAAAAGCAAAGGGCAAGATTTTTGGATGTCGAGACCACTACTCACTATTAATTTTGCAATAAACCATTATATGTATATTTTATGTATGATTGGTTCTTGCATTCTATCTATGCCATGGTGTATGGGGTCATTATCATTTTTATTTGTTTTATTTTCTAATCAAGGCTGATGAAGCAAAGATCAAGGCTGCTGAGATGTCTGGAGCTAAGGTTGATAATAAGACCAAGATGGACATCATTAAGCGAGAGGAAGAAATAATTGCTGCTGAGAAGGAGCAGTTGGAAACTGAGGCCAAGGTAGGCAATACTCAATTGATGAAGCATGGCATAAATTAGTATGTATAAAGTTATTCATTTTTTCATAGACCTGGTTGAGATGACTAACTCTAAATACAAGGGTTGTCCCACAAAAAACTGGAAAATGGCCATATCCTTTAAACCAGTTAAGATTTTTTTAGTATGTAAACGCAAAGTAAAAGTGCATTCAAATTGCAATTTCCCCAAGGAGCACCAAAATTGTCATTCATATTGAATGTGAATGACATCATAGCAAAAATGGCCACCCTTATTGAAAAATGGTCAAAAGCCGAAGTTTGAGGTGTTATTCGATTTCTGCAGGCAAAAGGGCTAAAGCCATCTGAAATTCATGGTGAGATTCAAGCAGTTAATGGTAAAGATGTCTTAGGAAGATCACAAGTGTATCATTGGTGTGAATTGTTTAGGGCTGGGCACACAGATGTAGAAGATAACATCCCTCTTCACCAACGCCTAATAAGTTCAAGAGTGAGAAATCAGCGAAAAAGGTCATGGCCACAGTTTTCTGGGATATGCTAGGTGTTCTGCTGCTTGATGTCCTTGAACCAGGACAAACAATCAATGCCACGAGATACTGCCAAACTCTAAACAAATGCAGAGAAGTTTTGTGCCGAAAAATACCAGGACCACTGGCGTGATATTACAACATGACAACCCATACCGCTAATGTCTCTAATGGCTGGATCCAGAGACACGGATGGGAAGTTTTATCTCACCCTGTCTCACATTCCGTACTTAGCACCATCTGATTATCATCTTTTTGGACCAATGAAGTGCTTTTTGGAAGGGCCTCGACTCACCGATGACGACAAGCTTGTGGGGGCTGTGCAAGACTGGCTGCAGTCGCATGACAGGGAGTTCTTCAAGCAGGACATCTTTTCCCTGGTCCCATGCTGGGAGAAATTCATCTAACACAATGGTGATTACGTTGAAAAATAAAGCAGAGATCAAGGTAATCTGTTGTTTTTTAAATAAGAATCAACCCAAAAATGATGAATCTATGGCTATTTTCTGGGTTTCTGTGGGACAACCCTCGTACACTATTCCTGATTAAAAGATAATATAATTTGATGTCAATTTCAAAATATTGCAAAGCTATACAAAGTGGATTCATTTATATCTTAGATAATTATTTATATGTTATTGAAATTAAAAGAGGGAAACAGATAATACTGCATAGAGGTTTGTTTTTTTAGGGTTTTTTTTTTATCAACTTATTGTGATACTCATAAGGTTAAATTTATGCTGTACAGTATGGAGAAATTTTGAATCCTGCATCCAAGCAATATTCAGGCAAAAGATAAGGAATGGTATGTTTATGGAACATTTTAAAAAATCTTCTTAGATGGCAGAGCAAACAACTAGAGATGCTGCAGAGGCCAAAGCAGCTGAAATTGTCATGGAAACGCATCTTGGGGACCCAGCTCAGGAATTTGAATCTCGTCCATCCAAAGGCAAGTCTTTAACTCCATAAGTACCATAACATATAGAGAGTAATATCCCTTGTTTATTCCAGTTTCAGAATAACTTTCGTTTTTGCATTTAAGCGCTTGTTTTGATTGTGAAACATCAATTCACATCTCTTTGTGTTTTCAACTTACCCACAGAAAAAATGAGTGACAAATGTGGAAGATATACCATATCTTTATATTTTATCATTTGATATATCATTGAAATTCGCTAGGGGTATTAGATGAAAAATGCATGATGAGGTCAATGTTTGTCTATTTACTTTTGTTTTAGAATGCATAGATTACTTATCTTTGGGTATTGTAAATTATTTGAGCTTGCTAACCCTGACACATAAAAACACTTCAGATTCAAGTTTTATACATACATATAATAACCAAAATTTCATGTTTATTGAGAGTCAATAACATATACCGTATTCATTCTAATAGAATCCCCGTCCCTACTAGAACACCCCCCTCCCCCTCATTTTTCCTTATGCCATACACAAATTGAAGGCCTACAGTTTAAAAAAAATAAAATTGTAGGCCTAGATCTAGATCTAGTTGCAATTTACACCAATTTGACAAGCGAGGCCCAGTGTGAGTGATATCAATAACAAAGCTA
>JASKDV010194498.1:0-11318 GCA_032466395.1 Aegires albopunctatus
TCATCATCATCATCATCATCATCATCATCATCATCATCATCATCATTATTATTATTATTATTATTATTATTATTGTTTTTGGGTCGTTTTTTAACTTTCTTGGAATAGGATGAAGTTTACCAACGCTTTTGCATAACCGATATAGGTTATTATGCGACATCCTTCAACTTTAACGTTTGTTTTTATCTTTATTTCCTTTTCATATAATTTCAACAAAGGAAAAGAACTTAAAATAACATGTCTAGCAAATAGGATTACATAATGAAATAATTACATAGACCTATTTTATGCTTGTGTTCAAAAGTACATGTACACACTTTGTTTTTTGTTTTCTATATCATCATATCAGAAATTTTAGGCAAATGTATTACATTTTTTAAAACTAGATTAATGTTCCTTTCTTTTGATGTATTTCCTGTTTGCGGTAAACTAGATTGTTAGACAAACAGCAAATTTTCGAAATCATTACAACGGAAATGGGGTGTTGCATTATCAGACTAGTATGAAAAGTAATGAGTGAGAAATGGGAAACAGTACTTGTTTGGAGAAAAAGGCCGCCTTGAAAAGTGGAAGGTTAACAACAATTAAAAAGAATACAATTAACGTTTCAAATAATAGTTTTACATTGTTTATCACTTTACTTTAACGGTTTTAGATCAATAAGTATTTATTGACTGCATGGAAAATGTAATCAAAAAGAAAAGACAAACACAATGTGAATAAAATTATTAATACATAGGCATCGTGGGGCCGCCTTTTGAAGTAAACAAAATCTCTTCGGTTCACGGATTTTGTCTAGATTCAAGGCCTTCACCGCATTTTTCCAGAAATATTATGCCAAATGACGGTATCAAACAGTTGGACTGAATCTCTGCATCGTCCCTAGTTCTTTACTTTTCTTTTCCTAATGTCTAATAAGATGGGGTTCACGTCAGGGCAAATGGCTAGCCAAGGACTCACAACGTTACTGGCCGAGTCTTCTAAAAATGCAACAGTCGTGCGAGCTTGATAAGCAGTTACATTGCAAGGTTAAAATATGTTTTTAAAGGCGTGATCCCGGAAGAACGGGACAATACTATGAAGAGCGAGAATATTTCTGATGTAGAGTTCTGATTGTGTCGATGCTCAATGCCCACCAAATCTGTTTTCCTTCCACTCAGTTATTTGAAATTTAACCCAGTCCACCATTGTCGGTGATCTCTGGGTGCCCATGATTCCTGTCCCAATCATAGCAGAACTATGACAGTACATGAAGGAAGTCAAAGGCAATTGTCTGTTTCAACTCTGTTCATTGTCGGCATCTGGTGGTGCCTTAAACTTAATGTGCTGTATTGTCTGACGATCGATGTGTTTTCCTAATTCAATAAATTTGCAACACGAAAAATTGACGTTAATCTATTAAAACGGCCATAGTGAATGTATTGGTTAATAAATACTAGAATGTAATATATCATTAGAAAGGATATTAAATTAACTTTCTGAAGATGTGCATTAAGTTCAAATATGTTAATATTTCAAAGGAGTTCGTTGCCGTAATAAAAACAAAATGTATACTTACTTTTGAACACTAGTATATATAAATAAAACGTCAATGATGATCATAATTATAGTGACGATAATAATAACAGGGCGACAGTGGCCTAGTGGTTAGCACAATTCGAACTCGAGAAACTCAAGCGACTCAACCCTTTCTTGTTTTTTAAAACTATTTTTCCTACGATTTTCGATGGTATAATATTTTCTGGAACAGAATTTGATGTCAAAAAGGCAAGATCTAACTAATCAGCAATCTAATCTAACTTGACTTATGGAGACATGTTGTTATAACCGGATTCTTATCCAAATTATTATTACGTGGACGTCAGAGGCCCAGTGGTTGACATAGTTTGAAAACGAACTACAGTTATATAGTACTCAATATACATTTACCAACATTGTTCGGCTTGGTGATCCCACTAGACACAAAGTTTCTCAATAACCACAGTTCATTAGCGATGGGTTCTAAGATAAGACACTTCGTACTGCTTGCCTCACTCGACATAAGTTTGAATGAGTCACCATCATCATGAGTGGCGAGTGAATGTCTCCACGTTGCCTATCAATCTTCTCACGTAGATCTGTTATCCGCCGTCCTTGTATATGCCGTGTAAGTGGTGATTGTGCTTGTATGTTGTCTTAACCCCGTCAAAAACGTTAGGCGCTGTCTCCCTCGTGCTCTTTTGCCCTCAATATATCCACTTACAACAAGATGCTCTATTCCTTTCTGTCTCCATACATGGCCAAAGAATTTCATTTGTCTCTTACTCTTTCTAATCATGTCTATCATTTCTCTTTCCTTTCCCATTCTCTCTAGTACACTCACATTACTAACTTTTGCTGTCCATGGTATTTTAGTATTCTTCTTGTCCAATGTGCTCGGTTTTGATGTCAACCAAGGGAATATAATACTATTATTAATAGTCATTGCAAATTGCCATGAACACTGCTACGCTATGCCCATGAGCGTTTACATATAGAGCAACTTTTAATTTTATTTTTTAAAAATACACCTCTGACTGATTGCAATGTATGTCCTCTTTAGGCTGAGCATTGAACGGAAAGACCGGATGCCAGGAGGAACAGCAGACGGAAGTAGCATCGAAGCTCACAACGGCATGATGTTCAGTACACGTGACGTGGACAACGATCAGTGCAGATGTTCTTGTGCCAGTAGTGGGCGTGGCGGTTGGTGGTTCCGTCGTTGCTTAATGGCCAACCTCAATGGTGAATGGGGCAACCGATTCTTGTCACGTGGTCCACTTTGGGTGTCTGAAACGGGGCTATCTAAACCTCTCATAGCCACTAGGATCAAAATTAGATTGAAAGGAGGATAGCTAGATAACTTTTACGAAAATTACGATAGAGTAATCTGAAGTTCAATCATTGCATCATGTTAAAACCTATAGATTTCTACTAGATCTAATTGCACGTACTTTTATACATATTTCTTTTTTTTTTCTTTCTTTTTTGATTTCTCCCCTGCTCACCACAGCTATTGAAAAACAGCATTTTCAAACAACATGAATTTGCCATTTTTATTATGGACTTTTTATCAAATTAAAAAAAAAAAAAAATAAGTGAACAAAAATATTTTCCAAAAACGAACATCAATTACATGTATTGTAATTTTACTTCTCAAATTATTTAGAAATAAGTGAGAAACAGGAGGCCAATCAAAGCCTGAAATAAAATTCCTCAAAACCTCTTCAAAGTAAGTCAATTTCCATCAATGTCAATGATCTGAAATAGAGTTTGGCTTGACATATGACATGTATGTTTGAATTGAAATGGATCAAATGTGGCAATGGACCGTTTTGAGCTATATTGGTTTAAAGATATAACAATGTTAACAATTATTTTCATCAAATCAGATTAAAGCTTTAACTTTATTTCATAAAATCAATGTTATTAGTTAAATAAACCTGATTTACAATTCTAAAAAATGCCTTTTTTGAAACCCCCACTTCATCAAAATCAATTACAGAAAACTGCAATATCAACAGCAGTCAATTTTGGGATATGTTTAATCCTGAGCTGGACCGCATAAGTATCAGTAAAAGGTTAAAACCCTCCCCCTTTTCTCATCTCAACACATGGCCTTTTCATCATTCTTATGGTCACATGCATATGATTGAGTGGACATGTGATCAGATTATTGAATTTGAATTGGTTCTGGCTTTGCATGCAATGAGGTCTTCCAACAGGATCAATGCTACATTGGATTTGGATCATAGTTAAAAGTGATCATTTAAAAGTTATAGTGCTGTGTTTTTATAAAGCCTTGGATATCATCCTATTCCAAGTGTATGCATTATTAGTTGATGCAAATTAGTAGAATAGAAGCAACAATTTCTTAGAGTTTAGTTATCCATCCATCCTTGAAACTGGTGAAAACAGCTCTTCATCACAGTTCATTATTCTCCCAAAACTGATTTTCTAACTTATCTATCTCCTATACACTTGCCCTGTCTTCGTAATGGAAAATCCAATCTTCATAAAATTGGTACAGTATCAAATTAAAGTGCATGTCCTGAGCTTTGTTGCCATAACAATATATATAATTTGACAAATGTTTCAATTTAAAAAAAACCCAGCAGATCTCACATTAAAAGTGAAAAAGTATGTCTTCATACCAATGTCATGAATTAGTGTGTGCATATGTCAAGCTCTCCTATTTGAAATATAACATATAATAAATAGCAGGCAAGCCATAATATAGTTTGATGTAGCATAATGCCATATTATTTTTTATATAGAAAAAAATGTCTTCACTCTCTGTGATAAAATCATTCTTGTTTCTAATTTTCAAAATAATCAGATTATGAAGCAAGGCTGGAAAAGTGTTGCATTATTTGTGTGGCCTATTATAAACAAAACTTGAGAAGATTAAAATAGGTATAGGCTCTGGAGGGTGCAAACATCACCAAAACATGTATTAAAACAAAGTTTTTTTCAAAACGAAGATATTTGTTAGAAAGACTTTTAATAATTCTTTTTATCAAATTCAATACGTTGCGTGTTTTTTGAGTGAAAGCTAATGATGAAATACATATATGAGGAACATACAAGAAATGGTTTATACACTATGATATGGGTATTACCAACTTGAAAACACCCAAAAATTGAAAGTTAAGTCGTATCTCAATATATCTCATCTGCTGAAACAACCCGTTGCATTAGTAAAACTGTCATAAAAAAAAAAAAAATCACAGCTATAGAAGGCCAATTACAAACACCATCTAAAAATATTTTTAAAGCATTTATATAGCTTTGGCATGAGCAAATAATGAGGAATAGATAACAAATTCAAATTACCGGTTCAATAAACTATATGTTCCTGTCATTGTCAGAGAGAAAAGATGTTAAAATTTTTAGCTTCCATTCAATGGTGGACTGTGCTTTTTCATCTAAGTAAAAAATAAGGCTTTATCTTGGCTGAAAATAATTTTCTCATTCATCAAAAGTCATTGACTAAACGTTAAATACTGTTTTTTACTATTGTGGTGGAGGGAATGGTAATACCCATATATGATTCAAAACACAAAACATATCAATGGTGATTTATCATGGATTGAATAAATAGGATAGAAGTCAATGAAAAGACAGATTTGCAACTTCCAATTTGGTTGTGATTATTATTACATTTCAATTCATCTTTTGCATATGAATATTGATACATAACTATATAATGATTGAAAACCCCCCCAAAAAACAGTTTTGATATTTAATACTACTTTTAATTTTAGGCATATACACAAGATCAAGTTAGACAATTCTTACACTATTCTGAGGAGGAAAAAAAAGGAAAAAAAAAAGGAAATTAATATTTTAATTTGTTTTTAAAGTACATTTGTCAAATGTGAACTACGAACATTGTTGAATAAAAAGTTATACAACATCTCTATCAAGACACCCCTAAATGAGGTACATAATCCTAATCTACAATGACAGGGGTACTCTAAATTAATCATAACCAATCAACTTGCAAACAAGCCTATTAAAATTACGATAAATCCCAAATTTACAACAATTAATATATATAGAATATATATACAACTTAGAGCATAAGACAAAATGATGTCAGACTAATTAAACTAAAGAAGGACCAATTGTACGGTTTGTTCTATTCACTCAATTAATTCAATAAAGAGATGAAGAACTAAAAATAACAATGACATCACAGCCAAGCTTTTGGTTCACCATAGTACAAGTAAAAGACATGTTCAACAAAATCATGGCCTGCTTTATTCATTCACACTTTGCAGCATGAATGATGGAAGAAATAAGTATGATAACAAAGCTTTAGAGGAAATAACATAAATATGGAAAGAAAGAAGAGTAAAATGCTGTTGCTTAGGCTGAAACGTGAAGCCAAGGGGAGCATAGAGGAAATATATGAATCAGAGATAACAAAAATCACTTTTACATCTGACAAGATTCACACCAACAACTGTCGTCATGCTTTTGTGGGCAACCCATTTCAAAAGAAATAATGACTTTTAGTCATAAGAAATATGGATAATTGCAAAGAGCAAAGAAATTTAGAAGTTTAGTTTCAGTGTTTTACCAAGTGTATGAAAACAAGAACAAAATTGATGTGTGTAGAGGAATCGGAATTACATCCTTTGTGAAATATTTAAAGTAAAAAAATAAAACAAAGATTGTGATTTTCATTTTAACAAAAACATTGATAATTGACTGCATCTGAGATGATGAGAAACATTTTTTTAGACAAATAACTACAATTGGTAATCACAAGAAATGGAATTAATGGGGCAAACCAGCAAATCATTTAAATGCAATTTAAAATAAAATAATTAGAATCAAGAAAAACTAAATCAAGAAAGAAAGAAATTGTTAAAAATCCCCCCCAAAAAACAAAGCCTACCTAATATCTCTTGCTCCCTCCCAGAATCTATATAAAAATGTGAGCTCCATTATCTTAAAAAATATACAACACACATGCCATAACATAATCAGAGAATCCTGGATTCATTACAAAAATATAAGTCTGCTTTATAGTCCAATATGGACATGTAACAAATTTCACTCTCTCCATTCTCCTTTGACTATATAATGCAAAGTTTCAAAAAAAAAGACAACACAATTCTAATGAGACAGTGGAAACAAGAGAGGGAAAATATTCCCCTGGACATAATATAAATAACTAGACATTAGGTCAATTGTTACCAATTCTGAGTTGCTAGAGAAATGCATCTTGCAACAAACTTATTGCTGACAATCGCATATTTCCCCTACAGAATATTCAAGATCAAAATGTCACCATTATCACCTTATGCTGACATATAAAATATTATGGTCAAATTCTATGTCAGTGAAAATGGCATAGTTTATGGCTAAAAAGGTATCTATTTCTAGAGCTAAAATTTAGCAAAAGTGTTGATACTCTTAAACATAGGCTAGCCTATATGAAATACTTAAATCTTCATACAATTACTTGGCTAACATAATACTAATGTCTAACATTTCAATAATTTTTTTGTTTTTGGTGTATTGACTGAGTTTGTCAGTTTACTTGAAGAAGAAGAAGACTCAATTATAGCCGGCGCCATGGAGCACTTTGGTGGATATGCACGATTTATAAATACATTATTATTATTATTATTAAGAAGAAGAAGAAGAAGAAGAAGAACACTAAAGAAACTTTTGAAATAGAAAATCATGAAAAATAAGGCGTCAGATTTTATGATTTATAAATTACATCCTGGTAAAGCTTAGACATTCAACTTACCTAAGTCAATGTACTCAACCCTTCCCATATACAAGTACCCACACAAATAATAACAAGTAATCAAATTTGAGCTCCACCATAAATCACAGAATTAATACTTTAGCGTACTTGTTTCTGGTGCAATGAAACATCCATTTTCATTGTCAAAACTACAAAAATGGAGATACTATTATTACTTCTATTTACCATGACTGATCTCAACATAAGCACATAAATAAAAAAAATAAAAGAGAACAACCCCCCCAAAAAAACAAACAAACAAAACAAACAACCTCATACAAAACAAACAAAACCTTTTTTTTTAAAAAAGAAAACCAAATTTTTAACAAATGGTAAATAAAAACAGGAAAAATGAAACACAAAATAGAGAGGGAGAGGGAGAGAGCTAAAGCAAAGCAAAGAGAATCAACGATACTGTTGCTGACTAGGGTATGGAACACCGCCCTGTGGAGGATAAGATGGATATGGGTATCCTGCTTGGGGTGGTGGTTGCTGTTGTCCTGGGTATTGCTGCTGTGGCGGCATTCCTCCGCCTGGGTAACCTGGCTGTGGAGGTTGCTGCTGCTGGGGGTATCCCATATAGGGGTTGTAGGGGTTGTAGCCAGATGGCATCTGGGGCATTGGATAGCCTCCCCCTGGGTAGGTGGGGTAGGGGGCCTGCCAGCTAGCACCTTGGTAACCTGGTTGTTGGCCTTGACCTGAATGGACGGACAGAGATAAAAATGAATAAGGCAAAATAAGTCAATGAGAGAATTATACAGTACAATGGAGTAATAATAGAATCTCTATTGCTACACTTGTGTAATAGTGTAAGGAACCAGTGCAGCATACATCATTGATTGATACAAATTTTGTTTGGTTTTAAAATGAATTAAGATATATTAGAAAAAAAAATACATTACAACAAAAAAAAAGCAGCATCAGATTAGAATCTTAATTATGAATCTTCTTTGATCTCAAAAGTTGAATTCCAGATTCATTCTTGATTTTAAAAAACCCCCAATACAGCTTATTGACCATGTAGCATTCCTTATCTGGGACATTCTAACTTTGTTCTCTATAATCATAATAATATACTCTAATGATGCTTTGCAAGAATAACATATTTCTAATCTTTTTATCTTAATATACACAATGATGATTTGAGTTAGTAACATATTTCATGTTAAATATACTGAGATAACCCTAGTGGTTGACTGAGCCCTTAAACTCCAAATAACTGTTAAATATACAATACCAATCCATTAAACAGGAGTACTATACTATGAAAACTGCATATACGAATTCATAACAAAGTTGTCCCAAGATACTTGCCTTGCCTTACTTTTACATTTAATAGTGATATTTCTCAAAAACATAATGGTATACACAATGGTTTTAACAAATATAAACATAGTTTTATCCTGTTATCCTCAGTCAAGAACATGACATTGTACCTATTAACATCATGCAATGCTGACAAAGATTCACATCAGATCTAACTTTTACAACATGCAAAAATGACTCTGGCTAAAACGTTAAACACGTTCATTGCATCAGTTAGTCCTGCATTGTCTGAAACCCTTTCTTTCTTTTCTTTTCTTTAATGGCAGTCATCTTGAAGATTCTTCCAGGATGGAAAAGAGCCATTGAAATTTAGAATAATTTAGCAGCAAGAGATGTTTTGAATTGCTCTGGTATTTTACATGAAATAGTTTCTACGGGAAGTTGATTCCAGTCACTGACAGTTGCTGGAATAAATGAATTTTTGGAAATTGCCATGTTGCAAGCAACAATTTAAATCAATTTTGAATGGCTGGTTGTTGATCTTCAACAGACCTGCCACCTAATGCGGCACCAAAATCAGGATATTTATCTTAAAAAATCAGAATCTGTGGAAAAAAATCAGGATCAAAAACTAGAATTGCAATTGCTTTAATTGTAGTTAGTTGATGTATCGATACACAAGGAGAGGTCAAGCCGTATTTCCGTAGATCCGATACTAGGCCTACATCCGGAAGTATGCAAAGCCCCGTATCCTGCATGATAGACTAGCCGGTGGGTACATAGAATCTAGAGCTAGATTCTACATGCTAATAATGATATAATATAATAAATAATAAAATAATAATATAAATTTAAAAAAAACAAAAAAAAAATAACTTTAATTAAAAAATCGGGATTGGTGCGTGGAAAATCGGAAAATCGCGTTATTTGCTTTAAAAAATCTGAATATTCCGATTAAATCGGAATCAGTGGCAGGTCTGCTTCAAGTATTTAGTGAGAGTAAATTTACAACAGGATGGCCACGAGCCAATTTATGATCTTGTATAACAGCAGTATACATTGGTCTCTATGCCTTTTATTGCAGTGGGTCTCATTTTAGATCATTCATCTTATCTCTTACACTTCTGTAATTGGTATAGCCATTCTTGACAAATTTTGCTGCTCTGCAAAGAGGTAGACATCCATGACACTAAAACCCACTTTCCTCCTGCTCCTTCCCCCCGTCTCTAGTAATCATGTTCTACATTGTACAGGATGGGGCAATGATTGTATAGCTCTTACATAATAAAATATGTAAGTTTGCAGTATGAGCTCCAAAAATAGTCAACAATTTACACACACACACACACCCCAACAATGAAGTTTGCAGATACATCACTGATTATTACACATATTGCCTAGTTTTGAATTATCACAGCTCTTGGGACAGAATAGAAAAATAGAGGAATTAGTTTACTGTTCCCCTCATCCGACAAAAAAAAATTAGTTACCATATTATTATTACCGAGAAATATCTTTTTTCTTTATTTAATTGGATATATATATCAGTATTAGATATCTGTACTAATTTGAAGCTGGGATTAATCCTCCAAATCCCAAATGTAGTAGAAATGGATTATAATAGTGGTGGTAATTTGATTCTATTAATATAGAGAAGGAATTGAAGACAGGTTCACCGTTAAAGAAATAGTGGTCTACAGAGGCAAATGTTTAGACTTGCCATATGCATGAAAGACAGAAATGTTAAGCACAAACACAAAGCATATCACTGACTAGTGAAGGCATAGCTAAATCAAGGTTGCCGACTCTGATAACTTTTTCTTCTTAACTTATGCAGATTTACATGGGAATACATGGACCAACTCACGTCAAGTCAATGCCTAAACCTCATGAGACATAATGACAATGCTTTTGCTACGCAATGTTAAATCTAGATTTTACATCGTTTTCACAGTGACTTTCTCTCAATTTTTCATGGCGGTCTCCCAAAATAATTCAATGATTGGGCTTTCCAGTGAATAAGAGTGAGCCCTGGTTTATTACTAGTTTCAGTAACCTGGATGTACAATATTGGTTTTCCATGCAGTTAAAATTTTGCCTGTCTCTTCATTCATTTTGATGGAGATGAAACTCTATTCCCCCATCCACCCCCGACCCCCTTCATCCACTGATCTTGAAGTGACTGAAGGAAAAACATTAAAGAGTGTCAGTAACTTTAGGGAAAATCGGCAACCTTGCGATACATACAAAGCAATAAGCATTGCAATGACAAAGATACATACCATAAGGCATTGGTGGCATTCCTGAATATATGACAAAGCAAAGATATGCCATTCAAACATGTGAAAGATTCTACCTACCAGTCACCAGTACTCCATAACACATTGAGGAAAGTAAAGAACTTAAACTAAACCATACGATATATTTGTGAGAAGCAAAAAGATTCAACAGCATAAATATTCAGGAATAAACCATATTTTGAATTATTAAGACTTCAGATATAAACACATAAACCTCAAATTACTTTGACATTGCACAAAAGCTGATAAAAAGACTGGAGTTCAATTAAAAGAAGATAAAAATGCTTAAAAAAGTCTTTCTAGAGTGAAAAATGATATAAAATATGAAAGAACGACTTAAACCAAATCTAATAAACAAATTGATCCAGAATATAATGACAGCAAAAGTTTTCTTTGTAAATACTAAGCGGAAAAAAGAAAGAACAGTAAGAGAAATTATATATATATATATATATATATAT
>JASKDV010194509.1:0-11317 GCA_032466395.1 Aegires albopunctatus
TCTTCTTCTTCTTCTTCTTCTTCTTCTTCTTCTTCTTCTTCTTCTTCTTCTTCTTCTTCTTCTTCATCTTCTTCTTTCTTTCCTTTTTCTTTCATTACATATAATGTGTAAATTCCCAATTTGATTGATTACTTTGAACGATGTTTATTTCATTGGTACGGTGGCAGAACGGTTAAGCCGTTGGACTCGCATGTGAAAGGTCTCAGGTTCGAATCTCTTTGGAGACATCGTGTTTAACTCTTGGGCAAGGTTATTTACACGTTTGCGGCGCCATTCTTACGACTGACGCTCGGTGACAGTAAATTGTACCAAAAGACAAATTTCCCTTCTGGGATGAATAAGTGGAATTTTATTTATTTATTTCATTCATTTATCAATTATAATAATTATGTAAATAACATCTTTATTTTTCTTCATGAGATTAATTCCCACCTATCTACTATCTTATTGTTACATTAGCTCTACGTCTTTTTTTTTAACACACATATCTACAACACACTTACGAGAGACGATCATAACGCTTTTCTATAAATAGATTATGGGTTAATTCAACTGATAAAACTTTGCTGACTTGAAGAGATCAGCGGAGATTAAATCGGTCATCATTATGTAAGTCACAAATTCACACGAAAGATAAGAGAAAAGGTTTGACACAGTGCTTTTATTGGGCGTTCTTTGCTTTCAGTCGTACGATCTTTATTTTTGTAACACTTTTCATCTTTTCTAACCGTTTAACGGTTAAATTCCTTCGAAAACATGATGGGAAAATACCCTTGTTTACCAAATTCCAACTACATCAGCTACTAAGAATAGATTTAAAAGGGAACCACAAGTCTTCAGTGAAGGTTATCGTTGCAAGAGTCAATTCAAAGATTTTAAATTACAGCTAGAATGCAATGAGACAGTTTCAGAACTACTTGATGGCTGTTTTATGGCGACTTCACCAAATCTCCAATGCATTGCTAACTACATATTTTCGCATAATATGCGTGTACAGAAAAGAAAATGATTAGATGAATGAATATATATATATATATACAAGCTGGGTGCCCGGCTTTGCTCGTGGAAAAAGAGTAATTGGAGGCATTAGTTAAAAATAAGATATTGCTGTCCGCTCCGCTAAAACTTAATGCTTGATCTAGAATAAGAGAAAATTATTGAGTGGAGAGTAAGATCTTTTTTTTTGAAGGCATGTGGATTCGCGTGGTAGTTTTGCTATATTGTTTTCAATGCCTACACTACTTTCGCCAGATCTAAATAGATCTAGTTACCTTTTCATTGCTGGGTCGACAGGGAAGCCACACACATACACATGCACGCACGCACGCACACACCCACCCACACTCAATGAAAAATAAATGTATAAATTGAAGGAAAAGAAAATTTAAAAAAGGAGAAAGAGCTGATCAAAATAAAAGAAGAAGAAAAAATAGTGCTAGTCAATATATAATCTCTTATCTGTTGTCATGGATTTTGCTTTCTTCGGTTATCTCGTGTTATAAACTTGTTTCTCTGTTGTTATGGATTTTGCTTTCTTCAATTATCTGTTGTTATGGGTTCATTTATCTGTTGTTATGCTGCCCCTTACTTTTTAGTTATTTAATCTACCATACCTTTTTAACAAGTTTGTTCAATGACTTTAAACCAAGGCAGCGATTTTTTCTGATTGAATATTTATCTTCATTTGATTATCTACTTTGTGTTTGATGTTATACAAAACTCATAGGTAGCAAAACTTAATACAATCTTTAACTACTGGAAAATTGACAATAGTATAACTGGTGTTCATCATGGTTGTAGATGTCACTATTTGTGACTTTGTTTAACTCCCTTACTTTGGGCTTTCCACAGATTTTATTCAAACAATTATTCACATGGCAACCATTGCAACATGTGCAACATTCGCCAGCTTTGGCACAGTATGTACAGCAACAAGGTCTTTCTCCTTCCTCGACAGATTGACAACATTCAGACTTGCAAGTTCCCCGAGACTGAAATGAAATTTGAATAAAGCAAGGGAGATAAGGAGATATTAACTTTTTTGGCTAAAAGGAACAAAAATTAAGTAAAGCAATCTAAAATCCTTCAAATTACAGTAAGTATGAAAAAATGGCAAATAAATGTGATTCTGAATTAAATAAAAGACACAAATTGATGGTATTGAAGTTTTGCAAAAGGATATAATAGTAAGTGTTTCTTATCGTAAATTCACAATTAATATAGAAAACAATAAAGGTTCGACAAAATGCAAAATCAATCAATTATATGAAGAAAGCAAACTACAAACCATTAATAACATGCATCAAATTTTTGAATAAAAAAATGTAATGGATGATTTTTTCCCCCCCTGTGAATAAATAAAAACTCTACATAAAAAATCAATTATTAAATCTTACCAATGAATCTAATTCTTCTAAAATCAAAACAAGCAAAATGACTTTAAAAAAATCAAAATTGTTGTCGGCACAAACTTACACTGAGAACATTTTTAATAATAATGATGACAATGATAAGAATCACATAGGCTCCAACAGCAATGCAAATAATAGCAGCAATAGGAAAATCATCTCCACTGTCACTCCCTGATGATGTCTGATTATTTGACTAAACATCAAGAAGAAAGACAAAATTCCAAATATATTTTTCAATCATAAAGTAAACATGTTTGAACAAAAGTCATACATCTAGTCATACTATGTAGTTTTGATGTGGTGCTGTAAACATGAGTTTATGTTATTGATCTTAGTAAAATAATGTTATCATAATCTTAAACTTGAGTTATCAATGAAAAGAAAAAATATGACCTTCTTTGTTTCACTGACCCAAGAATCCTATTAATATTTGAAAATGGATGAATATGGGGCCATGTTAAAGGATAAAAGATATAATTTATCATGTTACTTTGTCAGTCAAGTGTTATGTATACACTATGTATTTGGGTGTGTGTTTGTTAGTTACCATGCACAGACCTTATTTTTGTGTGTCTCTTGTATCATCTCTCATTGGTAGCTTATAGTGTCATTTTTCCTCCTTCCATTAAAAAAAAAAATTGTATACCCGTCAACAGCTTTTTATATTTCAGTGATGTCACATGATGATGCACACAAATGTCTACATCGTCGTATCTTGGCCAGAGGTGAATACGATTATGTATTATCGTTCCTTGCAAGGTTTTGACCTCATAAGACCTCAAGAAATTATCATTTTGTTTTATGATGATTCCAGGTTTCTATTTTCGTTCATAATGATCGGTTGGAGCATTGAAAACTTTGTACCCAGGTTTAAGAACCTTTAAGTGTTTTGCTTGATGATCAAAGAAATGGTTTTGTCTAGCAGAGCTGATTTCTCGCTGACGGCGCAGTGATGCGTAATTAGATGTAGGGTAGGCTTGAAGAGAACTTTTCGAAGAGGGGACGATGAAGTGGAGTTTATGGCCATGGAATTTTTGCGCTGGGCTGAGATTTGTTGATGAGTCAGGAGTATTTCTCAACTCTAGTAGACCGATATATGGGTCAGTTTTAGAATAAGATGCTCTATGTAGCAGGTTTTTTGCTTGTTTTACTGTGTTTTCAGCTTTCCCATTAGATTGTGGATGGTACGGAGATGAGAAAATGTGGTGAAAGTCGTACTGATGTGAGGACTCGTGAAAAGCAAATGATAAATAATATGGTCCATTGTCAGAAATTATGGTTTCAGGAATTCCATACCTGGCAAAATGTTGTTTGAGCACTTGATGAAGATTTCGGTTGTTTCATATTGAAGTCGCTCAACTTCGAAATAGTCAGTCAAATAGTCAACGATGACTAAGTATTTCACATTTGAAAATTGAAACATGTCAAGTCCTATTTTCTCATAAGGATACAAAGGTATTCTATGAGATATCAGAGGTTCTTTTTGATTTTTTTGCGCATAAACTTTACAGGCTTTGCAATTCTTGATGTAATCAAAGATTTCGGAGTTCATGGATGGCCAGTAAAGAGATTTGCGGGCTCAGCGAATACATTCGGCGGTAGCTCTATGATATGTGTGAAGAGCACGTTTCATTTCATTTCTGCAGGAGTGCAGAATAACGAGGATCGTCTTTTAAAATAATTTCTTCAGCAAGGGAGAGATTGCTTTTGAAATTGAAGTAAGGACGAAGAGGATCAGGTATGTCTGAGATATTGGGCCAACTATTTATGATGAACGTTTTCAATAGAGAAAGATGAGGGTCGACATCCGTTTCATGTCGGAATTTGTCTAATCGTTCAGGTCTGACGAATGCTTCTTGGGCGTAGTTGACTAAGTCTTGTTCGAACTGTTGCTGTTAAGAAGGGTCAGAGAGATAGGCTCTAGAGAAAGTGTCAGCGATGTGTAAGTCTTTCTTATAAGTGAAGTCTGCGTCATATTCTAAGATTTTAAGCATTATTCCTTGCAATCTGCGAGGCATAGCTGAGAGGGGTTTCTTGAATATTGATTCAAGAGGTTTATGGTCTGAGTTCATGGGAACTGTGCGACCGAAGATATATTGATGGAATTTTGTAGAGCAAAAGCGATAGCAAGTGTTTCTTTTTCAATGATGGCATAACGAGTTTCAGTTTCAGCATATAGGCAATGGGTTTACCTTCTTGAAGTAATACTGCTCCGAGGCCGTGATTACTTGTATGGTGACTTCTTTCTCTGGATCATAGTACGCCAGAACTATTCCAAGCGAATATATTTTGATTTGACAAGAGTTGTCTTATAGGGTGCATGATTTCTGAGAGTTGTGGGAGAAATAGGGCAAGGTAGTTCACGAAGCCGACCATGCGCTGAATGCCTTTTATGTCTTCTGGTGCTTTCAGGTTTAAAACAGCTTTTATTTTATCAGTATCAATTTCTAGTTCTTTAGAAGTAATTTTGTGACCTAAGAATGTTATTTCTTTTTTTGCGCATTTCAAATATATCCTTGTTTGGCGCAATGTTCTCTCAATATCTGGAGAGCAGTTTGGAGAGATTTTCATCATGGTCTCTAGTAGTGACAATGATATCATCCATGGCATAGAAAATGCCTGGTAGGTTTTTCAAGGCATTACTGAGGTGCCGTTGTAAGACTTGGCTAGAGACGCAAAGGTTAAATCGTAGACGCTTCCATTTGAACTAACCAAAGGGGGTTGCCCTAGTGGTTATAGAACTTGAAGCTTCTTCGAGTTGGCAGTGCCAGAATGCCTTGCGGACGTCTAGTTTAGAACAGAATCTGGTCCTTTGTAAATTTAGAAGTATTTCATCCAGTATTGGCAGCTGGTATGTTTCTTTAACAAGGCATTGGTTTAGAGCTTTGGGATCAATACAAAGTCGGAGATCACCAGAACGTTTGGTCTCGACGACCATGTGACTGCACCACTCAGTAGGTGAGTCTACGGGCTCTAAGACGTCTAGTTTAACTTATTTGTGTAGCTCTTCTTGTTCTCTTTTTTGAAGATTGATATGTGATAATAGAGTAATTGTCTCATGTTTGACGAAAGAGTTTCCAGTTTTCTAAGGGAGATTCTGTTATATTGAGAGGTTGGGGTGGTCTGATGTTTGTTGCAGTAGCAACAGATGAGTTCTGCATGTTAGGAGCTGTGACTGATGAAGAGGATGCCATAATTGATATAATACGATAGGTATAAAGAAATGACCATCAAAAATGAAGATATATAGTGCAGGGTCGAATTTTGAGTATCGATGAGTATCGACGAGCAACACTGAGTCAAGTACAGAGATATCAATGAGAGGATCGTTGAGGATCAGTGTAAAGGTGATATTCCTAGATATCGTACAACATTGTGGTCAACATAACGGTACTGGTCATTGACCTACCTGGATTCTATTTATAGAACAGGAGAGTAGCTGATGTCGCCTTTGTCTTTGTCTTCCTTGTTGATAAAAATTGATGGTGAGAGAGAGAACTTTTCTTGAATAGCATCGTTTAGAAGTGATTCACACTTGTGAAGTTAATAAAATACTTATCTTGGGTGCATAAAGTAGGAAAAGATTAAGAGCAATTCTGCCACCATGTCACATTATGATGCACACATATTAAGTAACAGGAACACCAGGTATAATGCTAACTATGTTTAATAGCCATTGCGAAGAAGAGAACAGGAAGCGGGACGAGAGGATAGGTGGGGTTACAAATAGAAGTGGTCCCATGCACTATGTAAAAGATACACTTGATATATACAGTTACAAACGATTCCTACATACCACATCGTGAATTAAATTGTTCTAATGAACTTATTTAAGTAAAGTAAGTCTTTGTTCCTATCTCAAACTGATGAGTTGTGTTGCTGTTTTTCCTCTCATTCTTATTGTATGTCTAAAGTTCTAATATTAATGCGAGAGAGAACATTCCACTCATCAAGATATTACATCCGGTATATGATTATCACGAAAAAGTGTGAAGTTAGAGGTATTTCCTGAGGACGCTACTTATTCTAGGTGTAGGTGGCATTAGCTATTTTTAATGTGAGTTATAAAAGTGATGACTAAAAGAATCAACGAGCTTTAGTATCCTCAACAGGACAAATGCTTCACTGACTAAACTGCTGTTCAATGATGTAGTGCAAATGGTCTTTCTAAAGATGGTCAGTAAAGAGAAGGAAAAGCTTAACACGGATCATAGGTTGAAGAATACTCACGCTAGACATGATCCCATTCACTCCTTTGATATGAGAAGAAGGAAGTTGAAATATAAATGTCTTTTATCAATTCATCTTTTTGTTTCTTGAATTCTTGGCATCCTAATGATTTACTGAAATTAAACATACATTTCTTCTTTTATTAGGTGGACTATTCTATTTCCCAATATTCTCAAAACAACACATTCCAACATGGTCGAACATATGCTCAATGATTTGTCTCGATTTCTCACTGAATTTTATAACTGTGAACAGGAAAGAAAGCCAATGGATAATCTCATTAAAAGGTTAGCCCCAGCTGCTAGGAGACAAATAGGATGTAGAAAAAAAAAATCATTACTGCAGATAGAAATATTTATACTATTTGGAACAGAAGTCATAAAATAAAACAAAAAAGCAAACTAAAACTATACAACATACTGGTAAAATCTATATCACTGTGCAACACCATAATACTGGCGTTTTAATCCAAAATGCAGAATATTTCTTTTTGTACTCAATAATATTCTGCATTTTAGATTAAAATGGCAGAATATGGGCCCTGATAAAAACAGATGAAGAAAAACTGCTTACACTGCAAACGACTGAGGTGGTGCTAAGAAATTTAGGAAGTGAATGTCTTTAGAAAAAAGGAAATAAAACACTGATTTTTCAAAAAAAATTTGGAAGCTAAATGGAGATTATTGGATACATTTTGAGAAGAGATCAAACCATATCTGCAAAACAGGCCGTGCAGTTTTACTTCACAAACACTAAAATCAAGATCTACAAAGAAGGTCAATAACAAGCCTCCCAAGCATTCTTAACAATGACCTGAAAAGAAAACCCAACACCAAACTAAAACTTACATCACAACAGGAACTAGATGACATTCAACAAATCACATATATAAGTGAAAGGCCTAGAAGCACTCAGAGAAAGAATAAGAAAAGCTGAGAAATCTGTTGATTCCATGTAGTTCAGTCATTTATATATATATATATAAAAAAAAGAAGAGATACAAAATAAGATGATTAATCTCTTCCCATGACAAATTCTTAGCAAATCACAAAAAAGTATATTTATGGGGAAATAAAATAAAATTATAAAATATTTCAAAGACTTTAACATGCTGCAAAAATGGAAAAAGATTGACATCATGACTAAAAACATATAGAAGAAAAAACTTAATCAGGCTTGACAATAAAATCTATAATTAGAACTCTGATGTTACCTTTTAATAGAAATCTGTTCAAGTGGCATCAGACAATCATTTACTAAGAAGTGAAGTTGACTACATGATGAGTGTTTTCAAGATGCATGACATGACATGACATTATATTTGAATTTAAAGATCCAATATAGGGTAATGAGTAAGAAGAAGAAGTTTTTTATTCTTAGAAAAAGAAAACGACCTCCCCCCCCCTTATTTTAAAATTATTGATACCCCCCCATCCTTTCTCTTTCTCTCTCTTTCTTTTTTCTCTCCGAAAATATGATAGCAGCTTTCTGCCTGTGCAGATGAAAACCTAATTTTCATTTCAACCTTTTCAAGTCTTGGTCTGGACATGATCATCATGATGAGATCTTCAGCTTAACCACCGTTACAAATTTATAACATCAATCAAAAAAAATAAAATTTAAACATAGAAAATACCAAAGATATATTACGGAGTATGAATTTAAAGCACTTACATTTTTACATTGAACGGATGCAACTCGATGGTGATGTTTCTGTCCAGATTGGTCGTCCATGTAAACAACTTTTGACGCCATATTAACCATAGACGCTCTTGTCACGTGACTACGACGGAATCCTCCATTCGTTCAACCATAATAATAGTCCATAAACAAATTCCAGCCTTTAAAATGCAAATTGGATGGCTCATAACGTTTGATAATTTAACATTTTATATTTAAAACATATTACTATGTTTTTAAGTATCAAGTCCTCATGAGACACTCCATTTCATTTGAAATAAGGATTTTGTTTCGCATGCTGTAAATCAAGAGGTCAGGGTTTTTATTCTGCAAAGCCGCTATATTTGATTTGATTTTTTTTAGTTTCGCTTTTGACACAGTTTGTTGACAAATGTTCTCTCTCTTGCTTGGCGTTCTTATCATTTTTCACGCTAGGCCTGATGCAGATTGAGTAGATCTGGTTTTTATTTGCTCTTTAAATCTATGTCAGATCAAGGGCTAATAAAATGACACTTACAACCCATGAATAGGTCTAGAATTAGATATAGTTCTAGATTTCTACCTCTTTGAGTGCTTAAAATCATCATGTTGAATGGCTGTACCACTCTCATCACCATTTCCATCCTCTGATACTGGCATGGCTGAAGTAAACAATGGTTTGGTGCAAACACTTCTTGGATGGTGCAATGGAGTTATTCAAAAGGTTAGATTTTATGGACATACTGCAAGAAAACTGTCAGTTAATATGGCTGGTTGCTTTTCATTTCCCACTATGACACCGATGTAGGCCTAGATTAGATCTACATTGCCTACATCTCATTTTTCAAATTGTCACTCATATAAAACTCAATTGTAGACGATACTGTAGTGGTCGGACAATAGAGCTAAGTCTGCATCTCTAACAAAAACTGGGTAGTGGGGGGGTGTGTGTTAGGGACTTGGTCGGGAATCAGGGTAGGGTTAGTGTTGGGCAACCGCTTGACCGTAAAGATGGCTGACATGTTTACATTTCTCTCCTGACTCAATCTTGCTTTATCTTGAATCTTGAGAGATCTAGACCTAGAGTTAGAGTTAGAGAGCAGTTAAAATCTCTGGATCTAGATTAGTAGTATAGTATAATTATCTATTCTGGATTCTAGATCTAGAATTTTACTAGTTACTAGATATAATAGTCAATATAGATAGAATCTAGAGACTGAGTAGTTTCAAGATGGCTGATATGTTGTTTACATTTCTCTCCTGACTCAATCTTGATTTGTCTTGAATCTTGAGAGATCTAGATCTATAGTTAGAGAGCAGTTAAAATCTCTGGATCTGGATTAGTAGCATAATTATCTATTCTGGATTCTAGAACTAAAATTCTACTAGTTACTAGATATAGTCAACATATATTCTGGAAATCAGTCTTGCCATATAGCTCAGGGAAGATAGATCAACAAACTCGGAACCATACATGGCGAATCCACCAAAAAGAAAGATGTCAAACACATCCCTAGACAGACAAAACTCAAAGAAAAATGAATGTGGCATATGTTCAACTACAGTGTCAAAGAAAGACAAAGCATTGCAATGTGAACTGTGCGAAATATGGTATCACACATCATGTGAAAAAATGGGCGATGATACTTATGATCTGATAACGAAAGATAGCGCGAAAGAGGTTCCAATGATCCACTGGTACTGCTCTAAGCAGTGCAACAAGGTAGCCTCAAAGTATTTAGGAGGAGTGGTACACCTCGAAAGAGAAGTCCAGAAATTAACAGAAAAAGTTGACGAAGTGGATAAGTCGTTAACAGAAATAAATGAAGGAAGATTCCCTGAGAAGATGGTACAGGCAGTAATAGAAATATCCCAAGGTGCCCAGTCTCCTACCGAAGTCCATGAACAGAAAACGTTAGTGAACGACATCATTTCAAAAAGAGAGAAAGAACAGCTGGCAGAAATTGAAGAGAGAGCTAGGAGAAAAAACAATCTCATGGTGTTCGGGCTCCCAGATAGCAATAGGAAAAACGGGGAAGACAAGATAAAGGAGGACGAAATGTTGATAAAAGAGCTGCTAGAAGAGCTAAACATGGACCATAGCCCATTTGTACACCGTCGCATCGGTAAGATCCAGGAAAATGATGGCACTAAGAATAGGCCAGTGAGAGTCACTTTTTCGTCTGAAACTGTCAGAGACGATACACTGAAGGCCTTCCACAGGAAAAGAAAAGAAATCAAATTAGATACCAATGGCAACGAAGAGAAGGATGCCACTAAAAAGTCAAAAATATGCATGAGAGTATCTGTGAGAAAGGACCTCACGCCTATGGAAAGAAAGGAGGAAGAAGAACTTTTCCAGGAGCTGACAAAAAAGAGAGATCAAGCCAGGGAATCGGGGGACGACAAAGCCATCTGGATTCGACGCAACGGCAAGGTGATCAACGTGGGGAAATATCCCACAGAGGATCAGAATCCAGCAAGCTAGAAAACAAGTTAGGATCAGATGTACATAGTTTTAAACGTTTTCCTTCTCAAATTACTAGTCACAATGTAAATACGTTGAAAGATTGCATTTGTTTATATACTAACGCTGACCAAATGATGAACAAACGAACTGAACTCCTGGCTGTGATAGATCTACATCAACCGGATGTCATCGGGGTAACAGAAGTGAAACCGAAAAACTGCAGATATGAAATTGAAGATTGCGAGATTGTGATAGAGGGATACGAACTATTCCACAACTTAATGAAACCCGGCAGAGGAGTTGTACTGTATGTACGTAAGGAATTAAAACCGTCGCGGTGTGAAGAGCTAGACAAACACGAGTTCTCTGAGTCAGTCTTTGTGGAATGTCATCTGCAGGACAATGAAAAGATTCTACTTGGAGTAGTCTACAGAAGCCCAAATAGTGTACTGGAAAACAACATAATGCTCAACACATTACTTTTGAAGATCAAAGACAGAAACCCATCTCACTTGATGATAATGGGAGACTTTAACTACCCCCAGGT
>JASKDV010194520.1:0-11317 GCA_032466395.1 Aegires albopunctatus
CTTTCTTTCTTATAATTATAATTGTACATCTTAATAAATTAATATATAAAACATTATTTCATAACTAGATTTAAATAGCGTGTTGTAATTTTTATCATTTTTGTAGTACTGGTGGCGTTGAGGCAGACACATGCATTCGTCGGTCTTGGTGAAAGCTAGGGCCTTTCTCAGGCTACATAGTGAAAGTTTCATTTTGTTGTTGTTTTTGTTATTGCTGGGTTTGTTGTTTTAAGAAAAATATATAACTCATCCAATGATAGGTTAGAATTTAATAGAATTTAATTTGATATATTATATATATTATCATACTCTCTTGGGCATTGGGCCAAACAATAGCAAAAGCAAAGCAGGCATCCTCTTTCATATAATATATTCTAGTGTCACCTACTTAACTGTCAATATGCCTGCTTTGAAGTACGAGTATCGGGACGAGTAGCAGACGGGATTTAGAAGGACGGATACTGATATACTCGAATACTCATAAAGGAGGATGTGGCCCGCGCTTACTAAGAACCACAGCTGATATTACTCTCTTATAAAACCTTCTTTAATGGGACCGTAAAAATAGCCACTGCGTAAAAAATAATATAAAATACTAAAGGAAGGCACACGGAGAGCAATTGTGTCTGTACATATTGAGTTTAACCTTGTTTTTATTTTCAGTGCTATTTGCATCCCAATTAATTTCTGGAAAATTCTGTTATACTTGTATTAGACGAATTTTTATTTTCTTATCGAGGCTTGCGTAGCGATTAACGACAGGGGTCTCGCGTTTTTAAGTTAGGCACGGTTTTTTAGGCTGGTTACGAATTCGTTTATGTTTAGACTTACGACTCGTAACAGACGTACCATTTACGCATTGCGTAAAAAGAAGCGATTCAATTGTGCTTACGGCCAATTACTTCAATACAGTAAATTGATGGGATGCTCAAGAATTTCAAGGACATAGCTATTTGACGTTACGGTTATAAACATAACGCACAGAACCACAGTGGAGACAGTCACGAAAATTAAATGACCTCAAGAGGAGCTCAAAATTAGATTTTATTGAGGTTTGTATGACGAACGAAGAAGAGAGTTTTCCCTGACGAAACGAAATATACTCGATTACCTTTTCAGTTTCACTCATCCGACATCCGACCGACCGCGGCTTCTCAAACAACATTGGTTTCGCACATGGAATAACAAACGCTTACTTTAGGCTTATTACTAAAAGTCCTGTTACTTTCACAAAAGAAAAATTTGCTTTCACGGCATTTAGATCTAGATTCTATCTAGATCTATATTTAGCTATGTATTAAAGTTAGATTTATGTAGATGGATAGATCTATGTGAGCTAAAAAGCCCCAGGTAAGCCAAGCCCCTGCCATCAATGATATAGAATCTAGATCTAGATCTAGATCTAGATATCTAGATAGAGATATAGATCTAGATCTAGATCTAGAGGGATCGCTTTATGTTCATTGAGCTTAATGGACGTGAATCTTCAGTTTTAACATGGCAAAGAACATGTTTTCTCTTGAAATCATGCACTTTTCAAATCAGGATTGATGTTTTTGCATTAGAATTTGTGGCTCTGTGTCACTGGGCAAACTGTGTCACTGGGGGTACATCCACTATAGATCTAGATCTAGATCTAGTTCTAGAGATAGATGTTCGAAAAGTATGTGTGTGTAAACATGTATGTGTGCGTGTGTTAGAGAAAGAGAGAAGAAAGAAAGAACAAAGAGAGAGAGCCTTGGTAATTGTTTACTTTACCGCGTTTAATTCCGGTAGTGTTATATTGGTCTATTTATAGATGACTTATGGTGTGTTCAGCACAGCAAGCATTATTATTGACTTACCTTAATTTTAAACACTAGTAAAAAGAAATCCAATATAAAATGTGTCCAAAAATGTTGTCTTTTTATGTTGTTTTTTCCACATAAATTCTTGGAGATAAGAATCAAAAAGTCCATCTGAGGTCCCATGCATGGCCCTGTACTTTGCTTTTGCATGCGCCCAGCAACCTTCTATTTTGTTTGTGTGGATGTCTGGGGCATTTGGATCCACAAAATGCAATGAGTGGTTGACAGTGAAATGGTTAGGCAGCTGGTTGTATGCCGCCCATTGGTTTGTAACAATACGAGTCCCAGGGGCGACGTGTTGTTGGATCAAAGGAAGTAATGTAGCAGCCGACCTATCCTCCACAGGAATCAACACACAATTATTGGTCTCCCTCTCTATCATACCAAGTACCCAGGTTCCTTCTCTATAGGTGCCCCTGTGGTACTTCCTGTGCATAAACTTACTTTCGTCAATTTCCACAGTCTTGTTAGGTCCACCAAGTTGTACTGGATGATCAATCATATACTTTGCACAAATGTCTCTTATGAAATTCTGCCAGTCAATCGCTGTTTTTCTAGTAACATCTACTTCTTCACAAACAATCTGCTGCCGATGCCTGACATCTACTGACCATAGATAAATAATATCAAGTAATTGCAAAAATTGAAGATGACTTCCTTCAAAAAAAGATCCTGCCGGTAAATGCCTTTGTCTCCTACAATGCTTACATGACCATGCGTAGCCGTCTACAAATTCGGCGCCTTGGCGCTGCTGAAAAGACATCTATACATCGCAGTTTGGGCACGTGAACGTTTTTGCGATAAGATGGTGTTCAGCTAACCACTTAATGCATTCTAGATTTGTAGCTGTTAAAATAGACAATTCTCTGTATGATACACTTAGCTGTTGCAAATCTAGCGCAGGTAAGCACACTGGCACGAATGCTTGTTGGTGCAGATGGACGACCTCTTCTTCTAGCAGCCATTTTACATTCATAATGAACATGCGGGAAAACTTTCGCGCAAAGCATGATGGAACTGAAGAACGCCCTCTATACCTCTATAAATAACTAATTGGACTATATAAAAACACTACCGGAATTAAACGCGGTAAAGTAAACAATTGCCGAAAGAAGAACTATGCCCATTATACAGTGTTTCCAGACACTCTCTTGACGATAATTTAAAGCAATGAAAATACAATTTATTTCATGTGATAAAAGTCTCATAATGCCTATGTTATGTGCTTACTTAAAAGTATGATTTATGCCTTAAAATTTATAAAGTTTAACCAAACAGGGATGAAGTAGTTGCCTTTCATTTCTTCAAACTAAAATTTTCACATTAATATGAAATCAAGTATTTTGTCTGCTGCATCAGTCATTGTTTTCATCAAAATAATTTTGTTAATATCAATTGAATATATATGTTGTGTTATATTTCTTTTCAGTGAACTTATGCGCCATGTCAAAAGTGAGGGGAGAAGACTTCAGAGTGGAGATCCTTCAGAAAATATCATAGGAAATATGATTCGTAGAGTATTAAATATCATCCGCGAGGAATATAGGTAAGTTATCTTAGATTTCCTATATATATATTATAATAGGTTTCATTCAAAGGAAGTTCAAATTACAGTAAAGTCAACATAATTCGATCTTGGATAATTTCAATTCTCAGATCAAAGTTAACCCGAAGTCTATGTGTTTTTCTTCTTTGGCTTTGTTAAAAATTCCCAGTTGTCAAACTTTTTCTGGCCCATTTGGATAATTTGAAGTCATAATTTGAATTTTCACGGTATTAATGACTGTCAAAGAACATCTGAATCGTCCATCAACTTCAATCCATCCTAAATTTTGGCCCATGTCATATATTAAATATATTGACAGTAAATCAGTAAAATGTCAAGACTTGCAACTTAACGGTCAAGATTCTGCCAGCCAGTTTGCCTAGGCCCAGCAAAGTCAATTGAAGACTAGCAAAATGCGTAATTCAAACTCGGATAATTTGAAATCAACTCCATACCCCAAGGAATTCAAATTAAGTGGATTCACTGAACCTACACCAACTTTGCTGCCCTTCATAAACCGGTATGTTCTTATCAATGTAAACTTTCTTTGCTTAAAAAGCAATATATAAAAAATGGAGCTGTTTGACCTGGCTTTTCAAAAAGCAAATGAACTGCAGGAAATGGAAATTTCAATTGATTCAGTGAATAGGACAATGATGCTTTGGAAAACTTTCTCATCTTATGTTCAGCTTGCAAATCAGTGCCTCTTCCATTGTGATAATGCATGTACTTTTTATAAACTCCAGTCTTCCCTCTCTAATCAGAACACCTTCGTTCCCAGCAATTTGTTCGGATTACAGAATTTTCCGGATTAGGAAACATCAAGAAATACATGTAATAAGAAAAAGATTTGTTCCCAAAAAATGGTTCGGATTCTTTAGAGAAGTCGGGATTAGAGAGGGCAGACTGTAGATGGGTATGGTATAAATAAGTTCAAATTTAGAATTTACTGTGCTCTCCCTACTGGATTGTTGACAGAACAGAATTTTAGAGATTAATTGATATTATTGCTTCAATATTTGAAGAGATTAGCTTTAGCTGTGGATGTTTGTTTTCAGCAGATGGTACTGGATGGCATTTTTTTCTCCTACAGTTTTATCCATTTCGTTACTTTGAAATTTGTTGTTTTGTTTTGTTTTTAATTTTCATTGTCATATTATACAATTTCAGAACACTTCTTTGTCAAGCAAATGGTCTTGAAGGGTCTACAGATTTTCAGGTGGATTTATAAACATTTCAATATTTCATTTATTTGTGTGTTGTTGTTTTTTTTTGTAATCAGCCATTGTATTTTTATCATTATATTAATTTTCTTATCAATAATGCCATTTTATGAAATGTTCTAATCAACTTAGGATTATATCATGAACAATGAACATTAACTTCATTGTCGTAAAATTAAGGATACTCAATTGGTTCATATGAATTTGTTATAAAAGACAAATGGAATCTCACTAGAGAAGTTTTAGCAGGAAAATACACATTTGATTACTCTTTTAGATCCCAAAACATGCCATTTGTAAAAATGTTCTTATTTCAAAATAGTGGAAGAGTTTCCGCCTCTACCATGAGTAGTCTGTCAGTTTTTGATGAGTCCCTGTGTTTATTTTCAGTGAGACAATTTTACCTAACACAAATTCATAAAATAAACTGCAAAAGCTTCATGTTTAGTTCTATTTGTATTAAAGGATGTTTTTTATCACATAATTATTTCATTGAGTATTCATAAAAGGTATATTTGATTATAATATTTCTAAGGTGTTGAATTAAATTTTGCAGAAATTATCTGAAATAGATGATGATGAGGATTACAAAAAGCCAACTCCTAATCTTAAGGTAGTCTTTAACTTTAACCCTAGATCAATATTGTTTTGTTAATGATGCAAAAAGTCAATTACTAATAATCAGTTAATGAAATAGTCTCTTTGTTTGAGCAATAGTCATGCAGTCACTATATATAGCATTTAATTGGGAATCAGTGACAATTCCAAATTTCATTTATGATGCCAAAGATGTAGTCCATTTTTTTCCCCCTCTTTTGATAATATCATATTTTTTTTTATTGTTTAAAAATGAAAAATAGCAGACATGCAACAGAAATTTCTATTGATTGTTTCAATTGATTCTTGACAAGTTGATAAAATTGTTTCGAATATATGGTACATCTTAACCATAACACATTATTTACAGTGCAATAATTCATAATATTATAGCATGCAAATTCTTAAAATATCAAATTCCTATTTTTCCAGGCAACTGTGATGGAGGCAATTACAGAATTGAAGACAGAAATTGAGGGCTGGTATGATTTTTTTCTTTATCAATCTTCATAGTTTATTAATCAACATTAAACTTGTTATTGATGTATATATTATTTTATTTTATTTTCTAAAAAAACGTTTTGTTAACCATTTCCTGCCTAATTTTCATTCTCAAATTATGTGCTAGATGCTTTTAATTAAGCATGAAAGACAACTCCATTTTGCCTACCATCCTTATTTTTTAATATCTGTTTTATGTCTCTTTTCTTTCTCCACTTAGCTTTATCTAAAACTTTAAAATAAAAGAGTTTCTTCTTCGTAGTGTTCTGAAGCCTTATTAATAGGCCAAAGGCTACAATATGACTCTATCTGGCACTATTCATAACTCTATCCATGTGTGTATATGCGTGTGTGTGAATCTATCTACCTATGTTGATGTCTACTTCTCTGTGTGCGTGTGTGTGTGTGTCTGTCGTTTAAAGTCATTGTATGCGTGAAATATATCTGTGTACAGCGCGTTGACACTTCGGTTTAAAGCACTTTATAAGTCAACTTATTATTGTTATTATTAATATTATTATTATTATTATTCCTTGCTAGGACATGGTACACATTTGGATAACAAAGTGGTTCTGGATATTGTAGGCACAACCTTAAGAGGGCATATAATTTTGTTTAGAATTTGGTAAATTGAAATTTTTATGAAAATATTGGGTGTATAAATCATTTATGATTTATTACTTTTTCTTTATGTATTCACAGCGTTGAAAATATTGCCCTTTTAGCTCCAAACTACGTTCATGATAATGATGTCATATTGACAATTGGCAAGTCAAAAACAGTTGAAGCTTTCTTAAAGGTATTTATTGGCTCTTTAAATTATTTGTTGATATTCAAACGCTATGAGAATAAAATGTATGTTATAACTTTTGGCTGCCATAATTTATCAAATCTTTTACTTCAACAAATCGTGTTATAGGGAACCATTTTAAAGGTATTTTAACCCAAGAAAAACTCGCTATGTCATAGCTGTAGCATTGCCTCAGGGTGAGCTTGGCCTCGACTCATGTATTCTAATACTTGATTATTTTTTTAAAAAACACAATTAGGCTTGCCTACCCCCATTTAGCCTTGCAGTCTTTGGCCTAACGTCTATTCTAAAATTCTTTACCCATAAGTGATGATAGGCAAAATCTTTCTAAAATGTTTAATTGTCATCTTTGTCTTCTTTTTTTTTTACACCTTTTAGATGTAAGAATCATCAAATTTAAAGATGCATGTATTTTTATGGTGGTATTTGTGTGCAGTGTGAGAGATAAAATACGTTGTGGAGCCCTGGTGTTGAGGCATAAAATTGAAGAATTTAACTTATTTATCTTTACTTATTAGAAAGGGGGAGTGGGAAGTTATATTTAAATTTAAACCAGAAACCAAATAGGTTAATTGTATTAAAAACAAAACCTTTTGAATAGGGATTGAGAAAGGATATTACCATGTTTCCTTTTCTTTCAAATACATATATCTTCCTTCCTCATCTTTTTCAATTATCACGAAATTGGACAATAACATCTGACTTTACAGTAATCTTTAATAGCTCTTAGGTCAAGTGTTTTAAGGAGATATCATGGTTTGTTTGTTTGTTTTTAACTATTCTTTAGAATGCGGCCAACAAGAACATAAAGTTCTCTGTGCTTGTATCAGAATGCGCACCATTTTACCAAGTAAGTAGAAATCACTCTTACTTAGGTCATCATACTAATTTAATACCATGTAGGAGCACTGACATTAATACTCATTATTAAGATCGAGTATGTTAGTTTATTTGAAGAAGAAGAAGAAATTTTTTATTTTTTTTTAGCCCCAAATTATACAAACTTCAATATCATTTTCCACCATGTGGTATTTTATTTGCCATGAAAATAACCTTTTCCTTATCATAATCCTAAACTTAGCATAAGAGAATTTATGTAAGAAACTAATAAAAGGTTTTTTTTACTTTTGAGACCAGAAGTAAACTAAAAAAATCAAACCTCAGAATAAAACCGGTAAGCGCTTTGTCAGAAAATGTGTAGAGACAGTAAAAATTGATATCATGGTCGTGTTTGGTGAGATCAACTTTCAGTCGAAAGGCTGTGAGTTTGATTCCCACTGGCATTTTGTCTGACGTTGAGTCCTTGGAAAAGTCTCTTTATACACATCACAGCACTCAGTTGTAAAAGGGTTCTGGTAGCTAGATGGACGAGTGAATAGGGGCATTGCAAAGTTATCCAGGGGTCTAAGATTTGAGCCCCACTTCGACAAGATCCGTTTTTTTTCCTTGATGCCTGGATTATGTCGTTCTTTCCTTGGCATAGATCATAAAGAACAATTTCCCCTAGGGATCAATAAAGGGGATTATATTTTTTTAATTTTAACCACCTACAGAATATATCACGGGTGGAGATGAGTAGTGCCGTAACTAATATAAAAGAAAGAAGTTACAGCATTATTCAATACCACCTGCAATATGTACCGGTATGTCTATTTCTTATGCATTTCTCTCTTCTTCTTTTTTTTCCTTTTTCTATGCTTTGATTCATATCTATATATTATTTTCTCTTTTCTTCAACCTGTATGGTTCTATTATATATGTTGACATGTCACAATTTCTATTATCCATATTCTCTCTTGATGTTTGGTCAATCTAATGTACCTTTTACTTATTTGTCATGTAATTTAATGCAGAATTCCTTACTTTTAAAAAAGTGTAGTAAAAATATTGATAATGATACTGATTATCATTGTCAAGTAGTCCTTCCAAAACGCTCCCAATTTAAAAGTGTTATAAGTGTGCAATGTCTCTTCATTCTTAACTATATTTAAATCACTATTTCTTGCTCTTGATTTACTTTTCATGTCATAGGGTCACAAAATGGCCAAAAATTTGGCAGAGGCCAAAATCAACACAACTCTTATTACGGAATGTCAAATTGGAACCATCATGTCGAGAGTCACAAAGGTTATCATAGGAACCCATTCTTTCATGGCTAATGGAGGGTGAGACTTGATTAATAAATTGAGGATCCATAATATCAATTTTTTTTTACCTTCTCCTTTGAGCATTTTGGTTGTAAATCAGCTTGTCAAATGTCTACGAAAAAAAATGCTTTCTTAAATTTAACGGCTTTTAGATGTACATGATTTTTTGCCAGATTTATATTATTTTGAAAGTTTTATTTTACTTTTACATAAGAAATAATGGATTTATAATGAAAATACCTCTTTCTCATTATCACAGGTTGAAAGCTGTTACAGGTTCAAATATTCTAGCTGTGTTGGCAAAAGAACACAATAAACATGTATGTATATATCACTTTATAACTATGCTTATGAAATTTCATTCAAAACCCTATTTCAACCAAACCATAACAACATATTTGTGTGAATAAGAACATCATATATATATTTGTAAGATAATAAATGCAATAGATTCCCGCTGGCATTTGGTCTGACGTTGATTCCTTGGGAAGGTCTCTTTATTTGTATATCTAAGAATTGAAAGTGATCAATTTCATATTCATTTAATAAAAGAAGAGGAGATTACATTTTTTGTGACTTAACACATAATAAAAGGACTATGAGAATGCTGCATAGACTTGCAAAGTGTACTTTGGACTAACGTTTAGATAAATGAAAGCTGCCAACTGACATATTGCAGTTTCATAATACTTTTGGTATTTCTAAGTGTTTAGGTTTTTACATTTTTATCCTTACTGTGTAATTGTAGCAATATAAATCTTGTCAGTTTCATCTGGCATTTAGATTAAGAAATATGAGAATTCAAAAACTCATTTCTTCCACAGGTCATAGTGTGTTCAAGTCTATATAAGCTTTCACCTTTCTTTCATAGCACTACAAAACATGTAAGTTTTATTTTCTTTCACATTTATTTTCAAAAATATGAAACTTTACATTAGACAAAATAATTATAGATTGTAAACTTGTTAAAGTAGGAATAATGAAGATATTGCTTTGCTGTAACACACAACATGATAGTGTGTTTTCCATTTCTTAATGAAATAACAGAAAGAAGAAACTGAAATGTTGGAATTTTTATATATTCCACATGGGTCTCAGATCTCCACTATTTAGAGGATTTCCGATACTTCGAGTTTCTCCTCTAAATTTTCACTACACCGTCAAACTCATTTTGAGTAGCAGAAGGAATTTCAAACATCGCCTTCAAGTACTTATCCAATTGGCCATGCTTCCAGACAATCACATTTCCAGTACAATTAAGCCTTCATTTCCGATGCCAAAATTGAGATTTCTCTCTCACGAAGATGGTGAGATGCATTGTTATTGACCCTGGCGGTAATGCTTGTGAAATAGATTCCTCTGTAAAGAATAAATGGAAATAGTCTTGGATAGAAAAAGAGGTGAATGGTGGCCCTCTTTCAATTTTCATGAAGCTGAACAAACTTAGATTTACACTTTGTGACTGGTGTGACTGTGAAGTTTTAGAAACATTATTATTGCGGTGTTATTCCAAATGCCATTATATTGTATCTAAGCTTTGTTCTTATATGTTTCTCTTGCTCAAATCTCAATGTCAATGGGTTGCAAAAAGTTCCTCCTTTTTCAAAATTTTAATTTTAGATCCAGGATTCCAGTATTTCATTGCATTACTTATCATGACATACAGTTTTGAATCACAATTCTTCTTATTCTACTTTATTTCCTAAAGCCATCTTTTAACAAATTTGCAAGTCCAAGTGAAGTTCTAGATTATGAAGATGCAGAATTGTTGCCTAAGGTTGAAGTGATAGCTCCCATCTTTGACTACGTTCCCCCTGATTTGGTCTCATTAGTGGTTAGTAACAAGTAAGTGTATTTTACTCTTTGCCTGGTTATTTTCTTCCTCTAATTTATATAACTTGATAATCTTTTACGATGTCAGATATATGCCGTATTGAAATGACAGTTTAGGTAGAGGATTCACAGAACTTCATAGAGCACGGTCGCCCCCAATTGAAATGGGTTCTATTAAAAGACCTGATGCAACTTAGACGGGGACAAAGAGAGATAGGGCTCGATACATGTTTTTTTTTAAGGCCATGATGCTGGTATGCTACCAATTGTGTTTGCAGACTCAGACAATAATAATAATATAGGCATACACTGTGTTAACGGACGCATGGTATGTAGTACCTTTTTTATCTATGCATTCACTGAAACTTTTAATGAATGTGCATGTGTGAAAAGTATCGTGTTTCACTCTCAGTTGTTGGATACTGGTCGTCTTGTCAGTGTATTCGTTATTAATTGTTGTAGTGAATAGATGTGTGAATACTGTGATGTGTTGATATCGCATGGCAAGAGAAGAGGGAGAAATGCCTGTGTATGAGTGCATAGTGTGTAGTTAGCGATCATTGTGTCCCGTTAGTTTATAAAATGATTTACTGGTAGGTAGGCCTACATTTTTTTTAACAAAGTGGTTATTCAGAGTCGACTCGGGATAACTGTGTACAGTTTTTCAGAGTCGAGTCGCAATGAAGAGTTATCCAAAGTCGAGTCGCATGAGAAGACACAAACATAAAGTGAACGCCTATTTTCAAGTTAGTCTTGTGTTTGTTTTCACCTTATTTGCCTTTTTTCGATAGATTCGAGGCCACCGATAGAAT
>JASKDV010194531.1:0-11317 GCA_032466395.1 Aegires albopunctatus
CTTTTTCATGGGCTCTGAGATAACCCTAGTGGTTGACTGAGCCCTTAAACTTCAAATAACTAACTAACTAACTAACCTATAGTGCAGTAGAACACTGATGTAAAGAACAACCCCGGCAAGGCAAATGATTCTTTATATCAGTAATTCATTATTTCAGTCGCGAACAAAGAAGAAAAAGAGGCCTCAAGGCAAGAACACATGTTCGTTAAAGCAGTCAATTCGCTTTAGCGTGTTAGTTACAAGTGTGTTCTACTGTAATTGATGTTAAAAATATTTGGGCAGTCTTTATTGGTTTGCTTGTTAAAGAGTTAAAATTTAGAAAATATGCTATGCTAAAAGGTCCAAATACGATTTTCTTCTACCTGTAGTCATTAAAGCCACATTTTATGGGATGTATGCAATCTGAATGTTTTATCAAAATCTTTGCGTGCTTGTAAATTTCATATTTTTTATTATTATATTATAATATAAGTATAAGCATGTATTCACTGACACAGTCAGTTGGGTTACCTGTACAAGATGGGATTGAATCCAGCTAGATGCAAATTTTCTTGATAATCATTGCATTGGCAATGGGTCTTCTTATGAAAGACCCTCTGACCTACATGTATTAAACTCACTCAACTCTGGTATGAATGAGTACCTGGCTGCTAAGACATTTAAAAAATTTCTCCATGCTTGTTTCTTCATTTCAGGGTCATCTCACCAACCATGTCAAATTGCACACCAGTCAGCGTCTAGTCCAATGTGGAGTATGCGATATTCAACTTCCAGATGCTGAGGCATTTGAGGCCCATCTTCATAAGATTCATAACACAGATAAATTATACAAATGTAAACTATGTGACCACACCGTGGTGGACAGACAGGCCATGCTTAATCATCTTGCCTCCCACAATGAAAACTCTGATTTCTCCTGCCCTCATTGTACTAGCAGTTTTTCAGAAGAAAAGCTACTTCTTGAACACATGAAAGAAGCCCATAATGCCGTGGGAGAGAATGCATCATCATCCCACAGTCTGCTGAATGCCTCCAAGAAACTTTCGGTCACTTCCAGTTCTGGTATTGATACTAAACCTGCTTCACAAGCCAACATAATCTGCTCTGAGTGTGGATTTATTTGTGTTGATACCCAGGTTATGAAAAAACATTTGTGGGTTCACATTGATTCTTCCCCTGATGTGAATATTCAAATCAAAGGTCAGTCTCCATTAAGTAGTAGTTCTGCTAGTGGAAGCGGTGGTACTCCCAACAGTAGTGGTATGGGTGTCTTAAAGATGAATGTTGTTTCAGGATTGAAGACATTGCCAGAAAATGTCATGTACCAGTGCACCAGTTGTAATTTCACATCAAGCGATAATTCAGTGTTTATCAAACATATGCTTCTTCATAAAACGCAGAGAAAAAGCCATCCCATTATGGCAAGATCAGAGGCTCATTCAGGAGAAGGTGAAGTTTCTACTTCCAAAACACAAGTGAAAACAATTTCAGTCTTGCCAAGAGCCTCTCAATTACAAGAAAACAGTGGAGCGAAAGGAAAGACTGTAAGTAATGTCCCTTTTGTGTTTGATCGGTCATCGGGGAGATTTAGATGTCTCATTTGTGGCTACCATTGTGACTATCAGCGTACCATAAAAGCCCATATATGGAAACATTCAGGTCATCAAAACATTGAATACCCTGTTTTTGATCAAACCAAAAAAGATCCTACAAGCTCATTCTCATCCATGACTGAAAATACTGAAGAACTGCAAAAAGTCCCAGATATTTCAACTGCTTTAAATGCTTCTACAGAATCAACTAATTTGTCTGGACTACAGCTTAAAACAAGCTCAGGTGATTTCGTCAAGCTTCTACCAGTAGATCCAAAAACCACAAAATACAAGCCAGGTGACCTTATTCAAATTAAGGACAATGCAATCGTTATGTCTGAAAAATGCAAGCAAGATTCTCCAGTGGATTGTTTTCTTAAAACCTTGACAGGACCTTTTCAAACCAAAAGTGGAAATGTGGTCTCTCAGTATCATCTAAATCCAGCAGAGAATGTCAAGCCTATTGTCAACGTTAACAAGGTTTTACAATCTGGTGGGAAAATGGAATCAAAGATATCCACTCTTTCACTCTATCAAGACAAAGTGATTGAAATTGTTAAGAGTGAGACAAGTGACAAAAATCCTCAAGAAAACGAAGGCTGTACTGAGCCAAATGTTGTGGTAGAAATAGTAGACACTGTTCCATCGGGACTTGGTCTTACAGGGTTGAAAAGCCAACAAGGAAGTCCAAGAGTTTCAGATTTAGAAAGTAGCAGTGGAGAAGCAAAACTGGCTGTTGCCTTGAAAGATGCTTTTTCTTCAGAAAGATCTTCAGCAGATGGATCAGCATCAATGCAGCAGACTGGACAGGAGCTTGGGAAACGAAAATATAATTTACGAAAGCCAAAAGAGGAAAAAACATCAACACATTCACATGAGACCAGTACTCCTAAAGTTATTATGGCTGATAACATCAAATCTGAAGTTGATGATCCAGACAAAGCTCCCGTAAACTCTCAACAGTACATGGGTGTTAAAAAAGAGGATGATGAGGAGACAGAGGAAGCAGACATTTTTAATAGTTTGGAAAGTGATACCACTGAATCGTCTGATGAAATATCTGCAGGAGAGTCTGGCACTTCTACAAACCCTCCAAAAACAGGCATTTGTTCATCCTTACTTGCAGTGATTGAGCAGCTTAGAGAGAGATCAAGATCCGAAGGGGATAAAAGTGTTTCACCTACTAAAGAATTACCAAAAAGGATTAGCAAGAGAAGCAAGAAAAATAACAGTCAAGCAGATACTACATCACTCAGTGAATTTCCTAACATTGAAAAAATAAATGCTGGGGATGGTGAAAAATATCGCTGCAGCCTTTGTCATTACACCAGTCAGAGAATTTGTAATATGCGGATTCATATGAAAACCCATCGTCAGAAAAAACCTTCTGAATGTTCTCTATGTGACTTCTCCTCGGCCATCCCAGAAGCTTTACAAGAGCATATGCTACAACATTGCAAAGTTCGCACCTATGCCTGTAAGTTTTGCCCCCAAAATTTTAACCATAAAAGCACTCTGCGAGCTCACATGCGGGCTCATAGAGATAAAGAACCCCATCTTTGTGCCTACTGTGTTTTTGAAGGTACCTCTTCAGCTGAATTGAAAGAACATATGCAAGTCCATTCTGGATGTTCTTCTCGTCTGCGTTGTCCAGGTTGCGATCATATCATGAACAATAAAGAAGAGCTTACATCTCACTTAATGAAATGCACTGGAAAAGCTGAATATTCAGTGCCAATGCCTGTTGAAGAGACAAAGCAAAGTGAAGTGACTAAAGTAAATGAAGTCAATAGTACAGCTAGTGAATTGAAATTAAATGCTGCATTACCAGTCTCCTCACCTTCAACATCTAGTTCTGATGCAGTCGTGGCCACTGAACATGCTTGTGTTGTAAGTGGCTGTTCTTTTACAAGTTTTAGTTTGAAAGAGCTTCAGGAGCATCTGTCTGTCCACTGCAATCCTTCACTTCTCTTATGTGATTTATGTGACTTTAAAGCTCTCCACAGTCGAAGCTTGAAATCTCATATGAAAAGACATGCTAATGATCAACGATATGTACAGCAACCACTAGAGCAGTATAAATGCAATTTGTGTGGTTATGTGTGCCATCATCTACCATCTTTAAAATCGCACATGTGGCGTCATGCTAGTGATCAAAGCTACAGTTATGAGTTTACCAACGATGTCATCAATGCTGCTATTGATCACGACTCTCGTCTTGATGCCAGCAGTGGTGAGGCAGATGATCCTGAATTACTGGACAGAGTCATTAATTCTGAGCGACGAATAATGGAAGGGGAATTAGCAAAATCTGGTCAAGGGGATGGTCAGCGTCCAACATGCTGGGTAACTTTCAGGTGTTGTAGCTGTGGCTTTGAGACGATCAACAAAGCTAAGTTGAACATTCATATGCGCTCTCATTCAGACATCATCAAGCAAACATTAGATGGAGTGCATCGCAATCCAGGTCAAGATAAATCAAACTATGCCTCAGCTGTAGCATTAGCATTCAACAAATCCCTGAATAAAAGACCGGTAGATGCGGTGGAAAACGATGAACCATTTGTGCCTCCAGCAAAAGTAAGAAAAGCAATATAATTCAATGCTATAATTTTTGGTTATGATGTAAAAGATGAATGGAAGATAGTTGCAGAGTGAAGAATGACATCCACGCTTGATTTTTCCATTTTATCTCTGATAGAAATTGTCATTGTTCAAATACATGTAATAACAATAATAGAGGATTTTTATATAGCGCCTTACCTTGCGATAACCGGGCTCAAGGTGCTTTACAGTACATGGTCGATGTCAAATGCATAATGTCGTATAGCAGAATATGTGTGTAAACACTAGTGTCCAAAAGAAAGTATACTCTTAGTCTTACTTCTTTCTCTACAATACCTCATGTGATATTCAATTATATTCATGAATAGAACCTATGTCACTTTATAGTCACTAAAATTCTGCACATTGTTGTATAAAATCTAACGTCATGTCTCAATGGATGATTTTTTTAAAGGTTTTTAAAATGTAATCCCAAAAACGCATTTTGCAAAAGAGAATAAATAGGGGAAAATGACTCATTGCTGTATAGTTTTTAAGGATATATTTAATTTTTATAAAAACTCCCGAAAATGTTCGATTAGATTCATATTTGGAGGAATGCTTGGGCAAAGAATTATTGTGATTTGATATTGCATCATGAAGTTGGTTGTGAGATGTATGTGATGAGGTGGTGCATTGTTGTGGAATAGCATTATGTTAGGATTATTGCAAAGGAATTCCAAGAAATATGGCTAAATAATGTCCTGAATTTAGGTCTCTGCTTGTAATCAACCATTAATTCTCACCAGTTGCATTTTCTGATTACCAACAGCAGTTCTCTTAACAGAAACATTCCCTTTCCATTGTTCATCACTGTTTGTAGCATGCTGGTATCATATCTTAGATTTGGTATCCTGTAAACAAACAACCCACGGTTCATAGAATCAATTTCAAAGGCTGCAAACATTACGCTTGACCTTTGTTTAAGTTCATCAGTGTACCCATGCCCATTGAAGACATGTGGCCATATAGTCTGGTGACAATTTTGCCTAATTTGCTGGTTTTCTTGCTCTCAATCCAGTCTTGGGCAGTAGTATATATGTATTGAGTTAGTGTGCCGATTCCTGCTTCTTTTGAGTTTTGCGTTGATGAGGGACATTTGAAGGGATAAACAGATTCTAAGTCTTCATGAGGAATAATTTTATGCTGTTGACTCAGTTTTGTTTTTTTATCTGACCTTAGTCGAACTCAAGCTATTTTGCTTGTTCAAATTGTGTGAATTGACATCCTGGTGCTGTTAAAAAGCATAGCATTAAGCAACATCTGGTTTCGAACTGTTTCACAGGGTGCTAAATGTCCAAGAGCAATTGCACTGTCCTCTAGAGTTAAATAAGGCATCATCCTTGAAGATCTAGATCTAAAATTTCCATATCAGTTTTAACAGGATTCAATAATCATGCAGGTTGGTGCACTCTTTTAAACAGTATTTTTTGGAAGTTTTATTTTCAAACCATCATAAAATTAGGGCTGGTTGGAGTACATGTATCTTATTGATTAATGTATCCAAATGCACATGATTCTATTAACTTTAATATTGTAAATAACAACAAGTGATATTTATTATAGATAAAGTTTATGCGTTCTTTTGGACCCTAGTATGTCGATTGAAATGATGAGAAGATATGCCTAAAATTTGCTAAACATCAACCTTACAATTTACAAGTTTTCTTTCTTCACTATATCTTTAATGTTTAATGAGAATTGAAGTTTTAAACCCTTTGAATTTGACAAATTTACATATATTAGACATTGATTTTCTGGTAAAATATTCAGATCATGCTGCTACTATACAAATGGTATCAATGTTACATCCTTTGGTTATATTTTCAGTAGGTCTATCTACTCTCTGTGATATTTGTTATCATCCTATGTTTGTTTTTAGATCTGATTTGATTATCTTTATAATTATATTTTAATTTCTTTTTTCTTTTCAAATCTCTCCTTTCTACAAGCTCTATTGATTCAAATAATAAGTTGAAATACTTTGAAAATAATAAGCAAAATACTGTACAGTGCAGTCCGCTTAAGATAAACTCCTTGGAACCAGAAAATAAGTTTATCTTAAGCAAGGTTTATCTTATCCATTTTCAATGGAAACAAACTTTCAATTGAAAATTGGAACAGACACACTGCCTTTTGACACCCCGTATTTCACGGCAATTTCATTTTGCTTCATTGACTTGCCATCCACATCCTTGAATTGAGAAGCTGCATTTTGGTTTCCAGGCTCAATGTTGTCTTCTTGTGACTCATTTTTTTCTATGTTATAGTTAGAGGTTTGTTTTGCGATAGACTAGCATAGATCTAGATGTACTAAAACTGAGATTCAAACTGTCAATCGTCGTAGAGTGAAGAATGAAATGTAGTGTAACACAGTAGGCCTACTGTACACATGTAGGCTGAGCACGCGGGCGTATCCTTGGCACGATTGAGCTAGGCTAGACAAAGTAAGAAAGAGAGAGAGAGAGAGAGGAGGGGGGGGGGTACAGATCAATGCGATACTCTAGTACATTGTGTACTAAAGTATCGCGTTGGCACAGATGCTTCGTGCGTGCGCAATCCGTGCCCCTCTCTCCAATCGTGGTGCGGACTGCAAAGGTGACCCAGTGTGAAATGGTCCAGCGTGCGTACATCTGGGCCAGGGTTGATGAGTAGGGGTGGGGAAAGAATGCCACTGTGGCAGAGAAAAGTTTATTTTAAGCAGATTGAGATCGATTTAAGTTTATCTTAACCAGACTTTGAATAGTTGGCTTATATAAGGGAAAAATCAGGACCAGGCGAAATTTTTATTTTAAGCGAGAATTTATCTTCAGCGAGTTTATCTTATGTGGACTGCACTATAACAGAGTTTTTTTGCTCTATTAAATTTTTACCTCTGGTCCGATGGACAGAAACATAAATGTTTATTATTGTTTAGCTTTAACCAAGAAATTTTTGTCATATATTATGTTTTCTTCTGATCCAGCAGTTTGGTTCCAAAAAGGCATTTAGCCATTGTTCTCATTGTTCATCTCATATAATTTCTAGATGCATGTCTTATTATTAATTATTCTTGCCATAAGATAATATAACATGTAGGCTATATAACTCATGTATTTTGACTTAGTAGTGTCCAGCCACTTACATTGTAAGGTAATGATTTGTACCTATACTTGTACAAATAATAATGTATTGTGTCCATCAATTTTAAAGCTCATTTTTGTAATTCAGACATCAAATCCTCATTTGTAAGTAAATTGTCATGATCAATTTTGTTTCCATCTATTATGCTCATCATGGTGTTGTTCTTTTACCATGTAAAATCATAGATCTGACAATATTTAAATCTACCTTGTTTCTCTAAATATACAATGTATAACAATAGGTATAAACATGATCTTTTCCTTTACTCTCTCAAAACCAATCCACATTTTTCAAGGGGTATTTCATTTTTATCCTTTTTAAAAAAAAAATTGTTAGGCAGTTATAGATTACGGCTCATCTTTAAATTATCGTCCATTTCCGCATGAACTCATCAAATTTAGTGTTGACCGTGTAATAACAGTAGATTGAAGTCCGGTGAATCCATCACGTGAGGTCACATTTGGCTTCATTTTAAAGACGAGTTTGATTTTGCAGCAGATTTATTAACACTGGTCTTCAAAATAAAAATCAAGTCTTCTTTGGTAAATGCTGATTTATGTTCAACCCTCTGGCTGCTTGTTTAACTTTAACGCAGAGGTCTTGATAATGATGTTTATGCTCATCAGATATTATCTCGGTTTTGAAATACATTTTTTTCTTTCTGAACATGTAAATCTCTCTCTAACAAACTTCTACCTGATTATTAGCACTGCATTCATAATGATATCTTTTGCTTTTTATGTTATTCATTTTATATTTTAGTTTAGCGAAAGAGTGCTGTTGCATTAGAGACTCAATATCTTATTTAAGAATGGTTTATTCATCAATCTATGTGATTTATTGTTTCTTGATCAAGGTGTTTTTTCATTTGAAATAATTTAGCGAACATTTATTAAAATATTTCTGTGAAATCAGTGTAAGAATACGTATGGGGACACAAATATAACTTACCAGTACTGAAGAATTTCATTTTGTAAATTGTCACAAAATTTATTATAATTCAATTGAGTATTTAGAGTGGATTTTTGTTTATATATACAGGTATTTGTCTATTCTTGAATCCTTAGATTTATAATTGAAAGTACACTTGGCTTATTAGTATGATATAAATATGATGTAATGTATAATTCTAGGCATATAAAAGAACCCTGAGCTGTTTATAAGGCAGTCTCAAAAAACCCTAATACAGTCTGGTCTCTGTAATCCAAATGATTTTCTGGGAACGGATTTTGTTTTTATTATTTCTTAGTATTCCCTAATTTGGAAAATTCTGTAATTCGAACAAATTGTCAGGTTAGAGAGACCAGACTGTATTACTTAAGTAGTAGAAACGGCTAATAATCTTGATATAAAATAAATTTGTTAGTATAATTTTTTCGTGGTTCTGAAGTTCGATAGCAATGCTGTACATAATAAATAAAAACCAAAATTTTACTCTTATAATTATAATGATAATTTTCAAATTGGTTGAAAAGTGTACAATGTAATTCAAATGAATATTTTATATAGCATTCTCTTGTTCTTGTTGCCAGTGAGTTTTATTTAACATCTATCCTCTACATAATTCAAAGTTAATAAGTATTTAATTTCATTGACAGGATCATTAATTTTCTTAGCCTTGAGATCCACAATAGTTTGTCAAAATTTTACATTCTTAAACCTAAAAGAAAGAAACTTTGGTAATAAATTGAAAAGAAGACCAGATCTAATGAAAACCTAAGATGCTTGCTATGCAGCCTGCCCACATACTCATCACACCATGCTCATTTATCTATTTCCTTCATGGCATCTTTTTATGACTGAAAATTTATAGATGATATAATTAATTATTCTGAAAATCCTTTTTTATTCTGAGATGTTATCTTGATTTAACCCTTGTAAATGTGACTTGTAAATTGTAACTTGCAATTACCAGTTTCCTCTTTGCTAAATGTGGTAAAATGAGGTTCGAGTTTGTTGTTGTTGTCAAGGGCAAACGATTTTGACTTGGTTTGTTTAATTAGTGACTGCTGTGAGAAGCAGCATAAGTAATGTCAATCATTTAAGAAATAAGTGCATTACAAAATGCTGGTTGTTGAAGATGTTATCTTTGCTCTCTTGTTCTCACACAATAACAAACAGTGATTGGTACATGCCTCTAGTGAGTGTGTGAGGAGTTATATTTTTCCTGCCATATAGACTTTACATTGATTGTTGTATCATCATATTATCTTGTCCTCTATATTTTTGTGCATGAACTTTTGATCCACTGTATGTGTTTAGTCTGATTATTAGTAAATAGCTTTTCATCATTCTCTCCTGCTTTCTTATAAGATTCTCTTGCACAGTCTACAGCTTTGAAAATATAGTTACTGCTCTGAGTTGATATTACATTTTTATAACTGATCATCATTTTAATACAAAAATAGTTAAGAATGCGTATTTGGTTCCCCTTCTTTGTCCCCCCATGCATCTTTCTGTTTGTTTCTTTATAAGTCATTGTCTTTCTAAATGAATGCCCGGCATGCATGACCGTTTTTGAATAGATCTTTCTAGATATGAAGGCATACTTTTAAAATTGTTCCGTTGTGACATGGCATTTAAAACCCAGGGATAACCAATTATGGTTGACTAGGAATGATAATGATAATCAACCAAACAAAGCCTCTAAATAAATTGTACTAATATAGTCCTGTTTTTACCAAATGAATACCCAAATACTGGGGCCATGTTCTTGGGCTGCTTTTAAATAGAAATTTTTAATTTCTTAATTCTGGTGCTGAACTTTGGAACAATGGGTATATGGAAATGAGCTCATGAAGTGTATTATTTTTTCTTTGAGTAGCTCAAGATAGGTAAGTTCACAGTAAATGCACTTGGTTTTCAAGAGTTTTTCATGTTTGGCATTCAAAAATGATTTCCCTAGACATGTGACTTGAGAAGGCCTAGTTTTGCTTTTAGAACCTAATTCATTTTCTCTTCTTTCTCGTTGATCTTATCAATGAGTCTTATAAATGTTAATTTGATTCATTATAATTCATGTGGACATTTTTAGATATGACAGCTTTATCAATTTATTTATTTTTTCTATTCTGGAATTCATAAAGTTTTAAAAAACCCAAACGACTACATTGTATTTATTTTTATTACAATTACAGAGTTTAGCATTAAAGGATACATATATACATTATTTTCTTATCATTTTTGTTGAGTTATATATTTATTAATCTGAACTTTGAAATACTTTTAATTTTAATAAAAAGGATCGTTATGCCTCCTCCATTATCAGCTTATCTTTTTTATGGTTTTTCATGTTTGACGTTGATGCTTTAGGCAGGGTAAAAAAGATTATTTTCCTCTACATATGTTTTGTTGATCTAATTAAAAAAATTTTTAATATCTCGTTTAATTTTGCTTGATTTTATAAGAGATAAAGATAGGAAATTATAACTCCTTCATTTCTCGTTTGTAAATAAATTTAATCTTTAATTTGATATTCCCCTTGTATGATTCATCATTATCAGCATACCAGTGTTGACTGTGTTTAAAAAATGTTGTTTACCATTTGTATGCATTATGATTGTTAGGTTCAGGTTTCTTGAACAATGTTATCATTTGTTGATCATATCATTTGTTACAGGATATGGATATTTAATCATTCTTTTCTCTTAATGATAAATTTATGATTTTTATATCAAGTGAACCCCAAAGATATGTTTGAAAGTCAATTTATATCAATATTTGTACAGTAATTATCATAGTGCAGCCAGAAGAAAGTTGTTCTTTTTTTTTCTCAGATGTCATGTCGTGAAAAATTATGAAAATTTACATCAGCCCCTAAATCAATTTGTCTTAACTAAAATCTAAATCTAAATTTTTAACTATATTGATGCTATATTAGTAAAGATTTCTGCTTTATCTATATATATAAATCCCACTTCTTGTGTGTGTGTGTTGCCGCTAATCTTCTAAACCGCTGGACACACGGTGTTCATATATTTCCATGATCAATTGGAATG